>BQNB010067736.1:9822-34092 GCA_026074375.1 Tanacetum coccineum | reverse complement strand
TATTTTTGGGGGTGTTACAGATTGGTATCAGAGCACTGGTTATAGAGAACTAGGTTGCATATTTTACCCTAGACTATAACCGTTTTCACAAATATTGCATCACATCAAACATTTTCAAAGTGCATACACGCTACTTGCTTATGTGCTTACATTACGTGCTGCATTAAGTGCTTACGTGACATACATATATGTAAGATATATGTTTGCATTTCCCTTCGCGTATATCGTACGCTTATTTATATAAGAGTTATTATATAAATACCAGAATATTTTTAAGACATTGTGGGTTGCACAATGGTCTCATTCTACTCGTCAGACATTGTGAGTTATACAATGGTCTCATCTTACTTCTTAGACATTGTGAGTTGCACAATGGTCTCATTTCGTTCTCAGACATTGTAAGTTAAACAATGGTCTCTAAGGATATTATTTTTCTTCATAGCATTATACTATATTGTATTACACGGAGACCGTTATAATTTTTGTTTACATGGAATTATGTATGAATCTAAGTATTACAAGTCTTGTATGGGCGGGACTTGTAATATAAGGATTGATATGATAATTGCTATGTAAACAAAACCCGTCACAGTTCTGTTTACATGGATTTATGTGTGAATCTGAGTATTACAAGTCTTGTATGGGCGGGACTTGTAATAGGAGGATTGATACGATAATTGCTATGTTAACTCGTTTATAAGGACCTTCATCGTATTTACTCTAACCGAGTACTCATTAACTATCTTGAACTCTATGTTGATCTCGCCTGGCAGTTTTTACTCCCAGTCTCCGAAGACGAGTTTTAAACACTCGTCCCATACTCATTAGAACACATGCATCGTCATGTCAACCACCTTGAAGGTTATGAGAGTACGCGTATTGCACCGGGAATTATTAAGTAGGATGATTTATAATTTATTTATTTGAAAGGATTGGGACGCCTCTTCAGTTAAATAAATAAATTATAAATCACCGAACCATAAGTTTATCATTTCTTACTTACATAAATTTGGACGCTTCTTTATGTAAATAAGAAATTATAAATGAGTGGGCTTAATGGTATCCAATGTGACACGAGTATGAACCTGAACTCGATGATCACCGAAATTCGTTAAAAAGGTCTAGAGACACGATAGTGTCTTACCACTCCGCAGAAATCTTAAGGCCTCGCTTGAGCTACCTTATCTCATTCTTAAGTTATTACTTTTACGATTGCAAATCCTTGCAATCATGAACTGTTTGTGAAGCTAACCGACTTGTGCACACTTGAGCTAATGGAGCTGATTCATCGAACTAACGACTGAGTACCATAATCCGCCGTCTATCGCATAAGCTCTCTCGCGAGCTCCTCTCATTTATTGAACTTTATTCTGGGGATATTGTTTCTCGGAGGGTCCTCACCCTCTGCATCCCATCACCATTTGTTATAGTATTGAAGTTATGGTCGCTGTTGTTGGGTCCTGGAGCGGTCCCAGCTGGTACAACTTTATCCAATAGGTAATGCAACCCCCTTAAACTAGATAAACACCTATCGACGAAACAGATAGTTGGACTATTCATTTCGGGCCACTAGTAGGAAGACTTAGGTCGCGATACATCCTAGTACTGCCAAGTAAGTTGGGTACTTACATCCATAAGCCACGTTGATGTGAATCATCGAACCTTACAGATAGTAGAAACGAGACTCCGTCCTTGGACATTTAGAAACTTATACAAACATACTCACGCGACTACACCTTCTTCTTGAGGTTTTCACTATAATGAGACTTTCCCTATAACGCGGTTATACCAGTCATAAGATCTGCAATAATATATTTTGAGATACCCATTTTGATGGATTAAAGATCCTGGACAAACCTAGCCAAAATTTTTGGTAGATTGAGAAGTGTAGAAACACCGAATTTTGCTGAATAAGGTTATCAGCGCCTTGTTTAGAACGAGTTTATTAAACCTTAAAAATCTTTTCTTGGTCACACGGTAGGTTAACAAGAATCGAATCCCAGGACAGGATTTCTTTAAGGGGTAGGTACTGTAACAACCGGCAATTTTTGAAATTTTAAATACCCTTTGACTCTTCGGGTCCGACTTGACCTTTTGACTTTTGATCTTTTATTGTCACATAAAAACGATTACCGCGTAACCGGTAATTTTTCGAAACATATTAAAATAATAAATCATATTTATTATTACATATCTCTCATGTGCAAATTTATTTTTAACTTATTTGACTTGAAAACGAGAAGATATATTTTATTCCTAAGTTGACTTATCAAAAACGATATGCAAAATATCACGTTTTTTCCCAATAAGGGCTAAAGCTGCGGTGACCATCGAAAAGCGAAATTGATGTAAAACGACATTCCGGACAACTTTTTGTTTAGACCCGAGACACCGAAAAAACAGTAAAAAATGCCGAAATAACCCTCAGCAAAATTTATATGAAAACGAGAACAACGCGTACCGACACAAAAATAATTAAATTATATTTAATTATCACTTTTTATTAAATAAAAATATTTAATAAATTATTTATCATATTATTCAGAAACGTTTGATAAAAACGAAAATGTTCGAGTCAAAGGTGTATTTTTACGGACAAAGCTTACCCGAGATATGATCACCCGGGTCGTTATCCCCAATGACTAGTGAAATTGAAACCTCGTTTAAGTCCGGATTCTGATTTGAATTAAGCAAAGATATTTGATTTGGAAAGCTATGACTACTAAAAAAATGGACAATTAATCAAATACGGAAAACAAATAAAACGCGACTATTAAGCAAGTAAACTAATTTTAATCCCTAAAAATGTAAACTAAATTTATAAACCTAAGATATGACAAAAGAAAATTTTAGAAACAGAAATTACTATTTTTGGCTTTTTAGTTTAAAAGATATGAATTTTCTAAAATTTAAACTAATTAAAAACTATAAAAATAATAAAACTATTAAAAATAAAGTCCTAAAAATTTTATAAAAATTACACTAAATAAAGAAAGTGTGCAGAAATTTTATAAAAATAAAAGCCCTAATTTTTATCTTTTTATAAAAGTCTAATTAAACTAATTAAAACTAAACCCTAATTATTAATTAAAATATTAAAACTAATTAAAACTTAACAAAAGACTTAACTAAGGACTGATTATGCCAATACTAGAGGGACTAACGGAGCAAAGATACTAACTGATGAAGAACTAACTGAGAAACAATTAAAAACTAAAAATTACAAAACTAATCCCTGAGGACCTAACCCGACTTCAAACAAAGTCCATTTTAGGCTTAAAGATAAGTTGAAATTAAAAGTGCTTTTCAGCAAAAACTTAAAGAAGCAAATTTATAAAATAAGCTAGGGGGAACAACTTTAACAAAAGCACTATGGTCTGAAACTCAAAGATAAGCTCTAAAAGAGCTTCTCAATAAGCTGTTACAGAAACTAGGGGTTTGGACTATGTTTTACTAAATCAGCTATAAAATGCTCAAATTAAGCTCAATTCTAAAAAGGTAAAATGATCTAGATAGCTGATGATTTGCTTAATCTAAAAATGCAAAGAAATCTAACCTAGAAGTACTTTTAAGCAACTAAAATTGAGCATGAACTAAGCAAACTCAGAAACCCAAAGCAATAAGCAAAAATCCAAATAAGCTAAAGTCCTTAAAAAGCTACACTGGACTCTAAAACTTTAAGGACTTATTATACTACTTATATTCTATCTATTTAAGCTGTAAAAACTAGGATCTTAAGCTAAAATTAACAAAATAATGATCTACTTAATTAACTTACTGTTTTTGGTGTTTTCAGAGTTTTACTGACTTTGACAGCTAAAATAAGCTAGGAAAATAAGCTAGAAAATGTAAACTGGGGGGGGGGGGGTGGTGGATTGTGCAAACTATGGATGGATGAGCTATTGTAGCAAAACGGTTAACACACTTGGTATGCATACTAGAGGTCGTGGGTTCGAGTGTGGTGGCAACCCCTTTTTGCTCTTTTTTATTTTTTACTTTTTTGAAAAACTAAATATTGAGACTTATAAAGGACACGAAATTAAGCACTATTAATAAAAGAACCTTAAGCTAAAACTAAGTAATAAGCTCTAGGACAGCTTATTGATAAGCTGTCACAGAAAGTAAGCTTTTGGGCTTAATTTCACTTAAAGGCTTATAACTAGCTTATTTTAAGCTCAAATCCAAAAAGGAAAAGTGTTCTAGAAAGCTTGAGATGAGCTTATTCTATAAATGAAAAGAGATCTAACCTAGGAATGCTTTTAAACTACTGAAAATTATGATGAAACAGACAAACTTAGACATCTAGGAGAAAAGCTTAAAACCAAAATAAGCTATAATGCTCTAAAAGCAAAAACAGCAAATAAGCCTTTGTAGACTTGACAAACAACTTAAGAGAAACTAATTTAAGCAATTAATCCTACTACTTTAAGCTAAAATCTAAGACTTAAAATCTAAATTCTACTACTAACTGTTTTTGGCTTTTATGAGTTTGAATGACTTTTGACAGCTAAATTTAGCTAGGTAAATAAGCTAGAAACTGAAATTTAAAACTTAATCTATATTAAGCTGTAGCTAATCTAAGTCCTACTTGAATCTAAGATCCTAAATGCTACTCTTACTTAACTAAAAACTACCTTAAAGGTGACAGTACAAACTTGTAACAGCAGTACTAACCTTTTGGTTAGTACTGGTGCACTTTGCACAAGTGCAACACAAAGGATGCAGGTTTCCTAAGGAAAACCTTGAACTTAGACACACTCAAATTGTGTATCTAAACACAATGCTAGCAAGATCTAGCCCTTGGAGGCTTAGATCAAAAATTTGCACAAGTTAAAACTAAGCAAAACTGCCCTGGTGCTAGAACACAAATTTTAACTCCTAACTTGATCAAATTTAACATTTAACTTTTGAAAACTCATCATTTACTAATCTCTAATGTTTTAACAACTGACTTAAGTAAAAAACAAGGCTCACTTTGACTATTTGAGGTCAAAGTGAGTTATGCCAAACACTCCTTTAAAAAGTGACAGATCAATTTAAGCTATTGAAATACTAATCTAATGCATCAAATCTAATAACCAGATATCAAATAGCTTAAAACTAACTTAACAATCATGATCAATCAATTAGATAAGCAATAATCCAAGATTTACTACTAATGCTAAATATTTTTGGTTTTTTAAAAGTTTTTTAGACAATTATATGTAAATCTATAATTCAAACTAAGAAAATGAAAAAAAAACAGATAAACAACTATGATGATTAAGCTAGATAAGACTCAAATAAGTACTAATAAGCAAAGAGAATAAGCAAATAAGCAATAATAAAACATTTAAGCTATAACTAAGCACTTTTAAACTGAAATGAGAGAAGAATGAAAAGAGAAACTTACTTTATCCTTTAGCTAAACAAAAGGAACCAATAATGGCAGCTACAAGCTCCCTAGCTTATTAATAAGCTAGGGTATAAGTCCATGGGGATCCTTCCATCTTAGATCCCCCTTCCATAAGCTTAAAAGTCCAAATCCAAAGGTACCTAGAATTTAAACTAATTTTATAGGTTTTAAGTATGATTAAGACTGGTTAAGCTCAAATCAAGAGCTTATAGACTCTTGAGAGCTTATTAGAGCTTATAAGGGCTTATTGAGCTTTAGCTTAACTCTAAATAAGAAAAAATGAGAGATTATGAATCAAAGAGATTTAGAAAGATTAAAACATTGCATTTCATTAATAAAAAGGTTGCTTATAATTTTAAAAAGGAAATTACAAGATTAAAGTGAAATTAAGCTAAAACTATCCTAAAAGCTTCGGGAAAAAAAAACTAGATACTCCTCCTCTGTGTGTGAGGAGTGAAATTAAGCTAAAACTTTCCTAAAAGCTTCCAGACCCTCTTGCCTTGCCGACGCTCCTCTTAATCAAGCCCGTTGGTTTCTTCAATCATTAGGAATTTATTCATAGCCGTTGGATTGATTTGTGGACATATGAGGATTGCCAGGCTGGCATTCCTTTGATGTGACACTATGCTTCTTTTGTGAGTGATTTAGTGTAAAAACCCATATGAATTTGTGCTTCTTTCATAGCCGCGTGTGCTCTATGCTTGAGTAGACCAAAGATTGCTCTTGATTTTACTGAACTATCCCTGCCATTTGGTTGTAGAGCACTTGAATAGACTTCCTTGCCCATCAATTCCAAAAAACCCTTTGATTTTGACCCAAGGTAAAAACGGGGACGATGGATGAATAGTAAAAGGGTTCGCGCCCTTTTTTTTGACAGTTATAAACTGTTATACTTTGAGGAGTTTGCACATTTGGTCCTTCTCTTTCTTTCCTCTCTTTTTAGTTATAAAACAGTTTGGGAATTTGCAATTTTGGCCCTTGTGTTTTATAATAAGAGGAAATGGGCTTTGTTGACTTTTATTGACCAATGTTTGACTGGGTTTGACTGAGGCTTGACTTTTCCTGGCTTCGGCTTTGAATCTTTGGCTTCTTTTTGTATTCTTCTGATTCTCGTGTCCGTGCTTGCTTGTTTTTGACTGTTTTCTTGTGATTTTTGATTTATCCGTACCTGCACACACAAAACACAAATACAAGCATATTTTTGCCGTTTTTGATCTGTTTTGGGTTTAATTGGGTCTTTTTAGGCATAAATGGATATGTGTATTCTACACTTATCAGTTATACAAAACCTTGAAGCTATATATGACTGTATGTGATGAGATGATTAACTACATACCCTAGGGTCTCCTTTTATACACCAAGGAACCCTAATGGGCTTACAACGCGTTTTTTAAACTTACATATCTTTTCCTAAAATATCTCATACATATCACTTTAGCAGTACTAAAACAGACTAACAGTACTAACTAAGTCTAATAGCAGAAACTCTTCTAGTAGTACTAACAGTTGTACTGGCAGTACTAATATTACTCTAGCAGCAGTAATGACTTAGAATATTTTCCTTGATCTTGAGCAGCAGTAGTAACCACAACTAGCAGTTGTAACTTGAACCAGCAGTAGTAACTAAGAAGAATCCTTTTATTCCCAACAAAAAGCAAGTAAGAGCATGAAGAGCATCTCAAGTTAATCTTAGAGTTGCTTAAGAAGGAGGAATTGTATGCCAAATTCTCTAAGTGCGAATTTTGGAATCCAAAAGTATAGTTCTGATGCGTATTTTGCTTTAAATATATTTTTACCAAGTTTTAAATTTATAAAACTCAATTACCGATACACGCACTAACGGGCAGAGAACCCGGTCGTTTATAGTGCAGTAGCTTGGTAAATCTGAGGTCGTCCCAAGAGCTAAGGTTTAATAGTTCTAATTTGATTGTTGTCATAATTGAAAATGGTTTTAAGATTGATTTTAAGAATTACTGAAAAATAAATGCAATAAAATAAATAAATAGAAGAAACAGGAAGGATAAAGAAAAAAAAAAAATAAGGCGTGCTAACCTAACCATCTCATTACTAATGCTATGATTACATTTTCCTATGTAATGTTCAATTATAAGTTTCATTAGTGGTTCTAAAGTCGACATACATGAATTTTCATTTAAGGTATGTCCTATGCTTACACTGCAATCCCACATTCCCCTACGATCACATGAGCAGGGCATCCAACCTTGCAGTGGTTAAACCCCAACTATCCTTAAGACCAATCTATAATCTAAATCGATTATTAACCCTCTCTGTAAAAGCCCCATGCTTTTTAAGTATTTAATGTGACAAAGGTGGTAATCTGTTTAATTCCTACACTAGGGATAGATGTCAAGCTAACCTAGTACCCCACTAATCCCAGGTTCAACATGGTAAGTCTAATATCAGGATTAATAAGATCTTGTTACATAAACAGACTTAACTAGACAAGATCAGTACTAACTATAGTACTGCCAGACTTAACTTAGTACTGGCAGACTTAACTATGTCTACCAGACTTAACTCTATAACTACCAGACTTAAGTCTGTTTACAATAATTCCTAACAAACAGCAATGCAAGAATTAATGAATAAAGACATAGATTGAATCATCATAATTCTTATAGAGAATGAAATGAACGATTAAATACAATAAGTATGCTAGTGGCTTCTCCCTTGGACCTTCAGATGAAATGCTTCGAACCTTAGGAGTTTGGTTCACCCCTTAGAACTGTGTGTGAAGTGGTGGTGGTGAGTGATGCTGAATGAGCCAGAGGAGGGCTCTATTTATAGGCTTCAAAAGGTTTACGACGTAATCCTTATGGGATGTTACGCCGTAACCTTGCTACGTAAGCATCCAATCTTCTAGGCAGGCCATAATGCTGAGTCAGATACATCATCTCTTGTAATTTTGAATGTTGCGGCGTAATCTTGGAGACACTTTGCGCCGTAAAGGGTGTGATGACTCATTTCTTCATTAGAGTACATTACGGCGTAATCCCTCGGGGGTGTTACGCCGTAAACTGCCTTGGACTCTTCACTTTAATGCATTTCTTTGTCCAAATCCCTTGTCTTTTGCTAAATTGCTCATTTGGTCACTGAAAACTAATAATAAACAATTAAGTAACATTTTCATACATTAATAGCATAATTGTAATCATTTTTATAAGGAATTTGATATTAAAATGTATCAATTATTTGATGTTATCAAGTTCCTAGGTCACGTGATTGACAGTCAGGGTATTCATGTGGATCCCGCCAAGATCGAGTCAATTAAAGATTGGGCATCTCCTAAGACTCTAACAGAGATCCGTCAATTTTTAGGTCTTGTCGGTTACTATCAAAGATTCATTGAAGGATTTTCAAAGATCGCCAAATTAATGACCAAGCTAACTCAGAAGAAGGTCAAGTTTGATTGGGGTGACAAAGAAGAAGCAGCTTTCCAGTTATTGAAGGAGAAACTGTGTAGCGCACCTATCTTGGCTTTACCTGAAGTAGCTGAGAACTTTATCATTTATTGTGATGCGTCGCATAAAGGATTAGGTGGTGTCTTAATGCAAAACGAGAAGGTGATTGCTTATGCATCACGACAACTAAAAATTCACGAGAAGAATTACACCACTTATGACTTGAAGTTAGGAGCAGTAGTGTTCGCTCTAAAGATTTAGAGGCACTATCTATATGGGACAAAGTGTACCGTGTTCACTGATCACTGATCACAAGAGCTTGAAACATATCCTTAATCAGAAGGAGTTGAACATGAGACAACATCATTGGTTGGAATTACTCAGTGATTACGATTGTGAAATTTGTTATCACCCAGGAAAAGCAAATGTAGTGGCTAACGCTTTAAGCAGGAAGGAACGAATTAAGCCATTACGGGTTCGATCCTTAGTTATGACTATTGGTTTGGATCTTCCCAAGCAAATTTTAGAAGCTCAGACTGAGGCAAGAAAACCAAAAAACCTCAAGGCTGAAGATGTGGAAGGTATGTTGGTTGAGACTTCAAGGAATCAGAAAACCCTAGGAAAGAAAAGTTAGAACTGCGTGCTGACGGAACACTGTATTTGAATAACAGGAGTTGGTTGCCATGCTTTAGTGATCTAAGGACTTTGATTATGCATGAGTCCCACAAGTCAAAATATTATGTTCATCTGGGTTCCGACAAGATGTATCAAGACATGAAGAACTTGTATTGGTGGCCCAACATGAAAGCCAACATTGCCACCTATGTTAGCAAGTGTTTGACGTGTTTAAAGGTCAAAGTTGAACACCAAAAACAATCTGGTTTGTTGGTGCAACCTGAGATTCCTTAGTGGAAGTAGGACAATATTACCATGGATTTCATCACCAAGCTCCCAAGGACGTCAAGTGGTTATGATACCATTTAGGTAATTGTAGATCGTCTTACCAAGTCTGCACACTTTTTACCGATGAGGGAAAATGACTCTGGATAAATTGACAAGATTATACTTGAAAGAAATAGTCACGATACATGGAATGCCAGTCTCGATCATTTGTGACCGTGACTGTAGATTTACGTCAAATTTATGAAGGGTGTTTCAAAAGGCTTTGGGTACTCGTTTGGATATGAGTACTGCTTACCATCCGCAGACCGATGGACAAAGCGAAAGGACCATTCAGACACTAGAAGATATGTTACACGCTTGCGTGATAGACTTTGGGAATGGTTAGGATAGACATTTACCGCTAATTGAAATTTCATACAACAACAGTTATCACAGTAGCATTAAAGCTGCCCCATTTGAGGAACTTTATGGTCATAAGTGTCGATCGCCTGTTTGCTGGATCGAGGTCGGGGATGCTTAGCTCACTGGTCCAGAAATTATTCACGAGACTACTGAAAAGATCATTAAAATCAAAAGCAGAATTCAAGCCGCTCGTGATCGCCAGAAGAGTTACGCCGATGTGAGGTGTAAGTCTTTAGAATTTCAAGTTGGCGACAAGGTCATGTTGAAGGTACCAACTTGGAAATGGGTTATCCATTTTGGCAAACGGGAAAGTTGAACCTGAGGTATATTGGCCCTTTCAAGGTGTTGGCAAAAGTAGGAACCGTTGCTTATAGACTCGAACTTCCTCAACTATTAAGCAGGGTTCATAGCACATTTCATGTATCCAATTTAAAGAAGTGTTTATCAGACGAGTAGTTGGCAATTCCGTTAGATGAAATACATATTGATGATAAGCTTCACTTCGTTGAAGAACCAGTGGAGATTATGGATCGCAAAGTCAAATGGTTAAAGCAAAGCCGTATCCCCATTATCAAAGTTTGATGGAACTCTAGGAGAGGTCATGGGTTCACATGGGAACGTGAAGATCAATTTCAAAAGAAGTATTCGCATCTCTTCACAAAAACCGCACCCTCGACAAGTGCCGCATCTTGAGCCTTGCGGACAAGGCTCCTTTAACGGGGGAAGACTATAACAATCCGTTATTTCAGGTCATTTTATGACTCAATACTTTCCATTATTTATTTTTAGGGTTTTACGCGTTTACTTTTAATTTTCATCGTTTAGTTAAATCGCATAAACTAAAAATCAACATTCAATGTAAACGGGCATCAAACAAGTAAAAGTTTACGTCAAGCAAGTGTTATATAATTATTACGAAGATAATTTATAACTTTTCATATTTTATTTTTATCGGTTACGTAAAACGTTTACGTTTCGCAATAAAATACATTTAAGCATACAAGAAAGCACCAATACCTATCTATACTTCAACAAATACCCACTATTATACCCAATACCACAAAACTTATATCATTTCTATCTTAAACACCACATGGGGCGGTTTTACAAGAGATATAAAACAAACAATACATAAATTTCCCATTAAGGTCACTTCTAATCTTCCTAGGGAGGAGGAGAGCACATGTACCTTTACCACAAAACCACTTCTTAATCCTTTGTTTTATGACATGGTTTGTAGATATTTCTGGTATAAAAGGAACCTCATAATAAGCCTTTCACACTCTTATTTGCAAGTAAAAATCACAAACAAAACCATTTTCCACTCTAGCAAAGCTCACAGCTTAAAAAGTATTATTAGGGTTTCCATAGTTTTGATTTTAGCAAGGTTATAAGCATACAAGTATCATTAGGGTTATTATATAAAGTGTTTCAAGAGTTTTTGAAAGCTAGGGTTTGGTTAATCAAGGGTTTATAAAAAGGATTTCGGGTTGAAGAAACTAGGGTTTTGATTTAGTGTTTACATCTTATTCATTCATATAAGGTCCATTATAATCTCTATACTTTTGTAATTACTTCATTTGTTTATATACATATGGTTATATTGTTAATCACCACTTAAGATTTATTTTGTAAAGTTATAAAATAAGAACAAGCATATTCATAAATCGAATATATATTTAACTATCATTAACAGTGAAGTTTTAAAATAAGTTGTGCAAGAACAATGATTTAAATGTATTTTATACATATGGTTGATTAATTTATAAATATAATGATAAAATTAATTGTAAAAGTTATTTAATAGTTTATAAATAAATAATCATGAGGAACACTTTTATATGGATTTTTAAAATTTTTTTTTCTGAATTTTGACAAAAAGATGAACATAGAATTTAAGCCATATAGTATACACAAGATGCGTCATTAATTAAATTAGAGGACTTATAATAATTTAATTATGTTAAAAGTTTATAAAACAAATTTTATAATACTATATTTCAAACAGTTTGTATGAACTGTTTACCTATGAATTTTTATAAAATATTTTCACCTAAAATCAATTAGTACATGTTATAAGGATTTCGTACATATAAAAAACTTAAAAACGGAGCTATAACGAAGAAGATATGAATTTTTCAAGATTACGATAATTAAATATATAAAAATGTTTTTATAAAAGTAGTTTTATAAAAACTGCTACTGTTTCGAATCTGATAAAAATATATAAATATTTTATTAAGTTAGATCATCTCAATAGGAAAACGTGGGCATAAAGAACTCTAAAACAGAATTAAAACGAAGGAGATATGAGTTTTGCAAGATTTTAAGTTATAAAAATATATTTATAAACAGTTTGAATAAATTGTGTCGGCGCATATTTTTATAAAATCTATGATTATTTTATTTTGATAGATTATCTCGTCACGATTTCATACATATAAAGAACAAGCAAAACGGAGTTAACATGAGTGAGTTATGAGTTTTTAAAGATTTCGGAAACTATATACATATTTCACAGCTTTTATAAAAGCTGTGAAAACTGCGGGTTTACTGCAGAAATTGAAAACAGAGTTTTTGAGGGCTTTCGAGTCCGATTCGGCCAAAGTATAAAACTACAAAGTTGTTCGAAATGACGTTTTACTACAAATATTAGATTTTCAGAGTCTAGAAATGTATAGATTTTTAATTAAAAACTGTAAAAGTTAGTTAACTTTTAAAAACTATTTTCTACACTTTTATTAAAATACAATAAAGCTGTTAAACATTTTATAATATGGTTTACGAGTGTTTTCGGGTCTGTTTGGGCTATAAAAACGTTAAGAAATATTGTAGTATCATTTATATAATATTTATATATGTTTTTAACTTTATAAATATTATTTTTTAGAACAATTAAACTATTTATATAATATCATTATATAATCAATAAAAATATTAAATAATGTATTATTAACAAATAATCAATTGTTGGACAAAGATAATATTTTTTTACGGATACATATACTTGGACATTTAATTAACAAGCGTGACTTAAATATTGTTTCAACTATTATAAATCAAACCAAAATTAATAGGTGGTGATGTAACTCTATAACTTATAATGTTGTATTTATATTAAATACATTATACTCATACGACCTATAATTAATTAGGTTGCATTCGGATTTCGCGAGACATTTCACTTACTTGATTTATATAATCAACTCATTCACTTGAGGTGAGTTTACAGCCCCCATTTATACAATTACAATTATTTACAACTTTTGGGGTGAGAAACATGCATTGTTTTACATTTGGACGCAAGTACACTTTAAACAAATTACGAGTTTGCGTAAGTAGCGATAACCCACTATGCCCATAAATCATGAACTGTTAATTACTGGTTGTAAGCATGAATGTTATGAATATATCTATTTGGGATTGACATCCCCGTTCGGGTGAGTAGCGCTCACTAGTTTCAGTGGTAACGAAACAACGGACGTATACCATATCGAATCTGGATGTTGCGGGTTGAACATCTACACGGGCACATCATTGGCATTAATTTGCACATACATACATGTTGTAGCTTCAGTGTCATGAACTTAGCGCAGGAATAATTACTTTTGTGATATTGTATTCGTTACTTTGTTATACACTTGGAAATCTTGCGGTTCTACTTTATACATTAATTAAACCTATAAATTCACCAACTTTATGTTGATGATTTAAAGCATGTTTTTCTCAGGTCAATAAGCTACAAGGGCAAGAATACATTGGATGTCGTCATTTTGAGAGTCATATTGCTTAAAGGTTTGTGTGCATTACATTTGAGAAATATCTGTTATGTATTAAAATCTTTACATTTTCAAGGATGAACAAGTTAAGGTTTGAGCTTTTGTAACAAACAATTTTATTAAATCCAATGTATCATTTTCTAATGACTCATATAGAGGTCTATATCTCATATCTTGTGCTATTGATCTATGAAGTAACACTCTCAGACCCATATTTCGCTGTGACCCTATTTAAGGGTGTTACACCTTATAATCAAAATTTTTGTTAAGCGATTATATGTTACTCACGATGCTAACTTTACGCATATAGATAGCTTTAGGAGACAACTTTATAGCACATTATTTCATAAAAAATGGCAGACAACCCTTGCATCACGGAGCAACGACGATATTAAAACGGTGGTCACAACTATTGCTAGTTGTTTTGGACATGTAATATTATATACAAAAACATTTAAACATAGAGAGTAGCAGTTTTAGCGCCATCTGATGGTGTCTATATTGTTAAGTTGTGGTCGTAAATAGTGGTCCATTGCATGGTCAAAAAATACGGTGTCAGAAAGTCTAACTACATAAAAGATTTTTTTTTCTATTTTTTTTTTTTTTTGTTAATTTTTAAGCTTTATAATCGAAAATTTTTTTAAGCGATTGATATGTTAATCACGATGCCTAAACTTTACGCAACATAGATACTTCTTAAGAGACAACATTCATAGCACAGTTAATTTTCATAAAAAATCGGCAGACAACCCCTTGCATCACGAGCAACTACTATATTAAAACGGTGGCAGACCACTATTGCTAGTTGTTTGGACATTAGATGAATTATCTACAAAAACATTTTAAAACATAGAGAGTAGCAAGTTATAGCGCCATCAGATGGTGTCTATATTTGATTAAGTTGTGTCCGTAAATAGTGGTCCATTGCAGGTCAAAAAATACGGAGTCAGGAAAGTCTAACTACATAAAAGATTGGCTTTCTATGAACCGCTTAATGCTCATGTTTAAATTTTTCATTTAGGGTGTTTTAAAAAGAAAAAAAAAAGATAAAATGAATTATTTGCATTATCATTTTTTATCATTGTTATATTAAGTTATTTGTTGAAGTGAAGGATTATATTAAGAATAAAATCCATTTTTAATAATTGTAAATTTTATTTAATTATGTTTTAAAAAGGAAAAAAATGATAAGATGATTTATGCATTATTATTTTGTATCATGTGATATATTAATTGTACTTTTTTAGTAAGAATGATGATGATCAATTTTTTATTATCTACGTTGTTGATATGCTATGTTTGCGTACTTAAAGATTTAGTTGTGTATTGACTTTATATAGTGGCTAGGTTGGTGAGGGGTTGAATATATATTTAGAAAAATGATATGTAGGCCTAAGTAGTGTGCCTAAAAATACACCTACAATTATGATTTGTGGAATGAAAAATTTGATTGGTGAATATGAGGAGTGAGAATAAGTGTTTGACACTTGTCAAAATGTGAATGGATTAGGCCTATTTGTAGGTCTATTATGTAGGCCTATATATCATAACTCATATATTTAATACTAATTACTAATAAGCATTGTGTGAGATAAAGAGGTTAATGACAAACGTATGGTCTTTTGTTTAAATGATGGTTATATAAAAATTTAATTTTTTTAGGCCCATGTGTTTTTATTGAGGCTTTATCAAAGTATTGAATTTCAGACGTTTTTTGTTGCTAGTTTTTGAAAGAGGGTGGTGGTGTGTTTTTTAGGTTGTAGAGAGGAAAGAGAACATGTTTTTTATATTGAGTTTTGCGTTGGATTTGTGTTAATAATATACAACGGTTACTAATGTTTAAATGGGCCTTTTAATACATAAAAATTCGTTTTGTTTGAAGGAGTTATATGAATAAAAAGAGAGAGATAGTTCTTTGTGTTTTTTAAAGAGAATGGACTGTTACAAACTTACAACTTTATTTTTAACGGACCATTACAATTTTAGATTTAATTTTCAGAATAGAATGGTTGTTAATGTTACTATGACCATGTGTTATATTCATATATTTTTAAAACTTTCTTTAATAAACAAGTTAAAATATCTTAATTTTAAATCTTACCATTTAGCTTAATGTCCTAAATGCATTATAATATAGTTTAGAAGTTTGAAATAGATACTTATTGACACTTAAATGATGTTTAATGAACCGTTACAAATAGATCACATGAATGCACTTAAAGGGACGGTTACAAAATAAGCCTGTTACGAAATGAAGTGCATGAAGACATTTTAATTTTCAGTTGGGATGAACAATAATACAATATTGACCAATAGTTTGTTAATTTCCTTTTAAAGAAATTTTTTTTGTTTTTAATTTTTTTAAGACTTCCATTTTAAGAATGTCCTAAATCCTTTATAAGATAGTAGAGATAACCCATCAACTAATAAAAGTTCAAAACAATACAAAAAGCATACAAATACAAAAACTAACAAAAATATAAAAAGCAAGTTTACAAACCTTGAAAACTCGTTTTACACGCCGCAATTATATATACTTTCATCTCCTATCATAACATATGATTTTCATCACGACATGAAACAATCTTTAAGTCCAAAGTTTTACAAGGAATTAGATCTAACACAAAACAAAGAAAGCCTTTTGCCACAACATTTTCACAACAACGGTTCAAGGCTAAAACTACATACCAAGATCCGGCTAAGACCCGAAAACGAAACCACAAAACCACCATGACATAAACCAAAAACCAGTTCCTATTTGATCTCAATCACTAACCACCACAATCAAAACCACAAATACAAAAAGCACCGGCCAAACCACCTACTTCAAAACAACCAGCCAAACCCACCTAAACAATGTAAACCGGTCGTTGTGACGGCACATGATGTTGGCAAAGGTGGCGGCAGAACTAAATGGTGGTGGCGGCGAAATTTCATATGTGTGGCAGCGGGATTTGGTGGTTTTAAAAGAGAGAGTGAGAGGTGTTTGTGCTTTTTAGAGAGAGAAAACATAGAGAGATGAAAAATAATGATGGAGTAATTTTATTCAGTGTGTTAGGTTTTTATACTCCTTAGGTTTATGATTTACACTTAATACACTTAAATAGTGCTTCATAGTGGGTTGAAATGGATGGACCGTTACAAATGGACTACATTAATACACTTAAATGGACTGTTACAAATGGACTACATTAATACACTTAAATGGACTGTTACAAAATAGACACTTAATTTTCAGTTACATTGACCTCAATATTGATAAAACATATACATTATAAACTTTCCCAAAAAAGAAATGTTTTTTACTTAATTTTATTTTTAAAAATTGGCTAAATGTTTTATAAAGTAGTAGAGATAAAGATATATTGTAGTGTATATATATCTTATAATTATAAGAAACCGTGTTGCAGTCGACCTTATTGGATGGTTTGTGTTTCAATTACTATAAATAAAATAGTAATATGTACCTGCCCAAGACTCGAGTGGGGGGTTGTATACATTATTGCTAAAGATGGGACGGCTACCTATCGAAAGAATCCATGAGAGGTATTTTCGACGGCAGTCTATTTGACAACCATGCCAAAAAGAATGCCCCAAGGATAAAAAAACGTAAAAGGGATTAGGCATGAAGACTCATATGTAGTTAACTATAAATGCTTTTGAATCAAATCAGTTGTAGTAAACTACTCGCATGAAACTCATATCAAATATTTGTGTTCAACAATAAAGCATCAAGAATATACAATGTATCAAAGTACATAAACAAGTCAAAAGACAGATGAAAACATGTCTAAGCAAGTAATTAATCTGCGGATTGGTTCTTAGGCATGAGGAGGAAACTTCAACCTGCTTATGGGTCGATTCGGGTTATGCTTAGAAGAAAACTGATTTAGTGAAGTGGTCTAGAGTGGGCCTGACTTGTACTTTCATTCCATAAGACCTAAATCTAGGATACTTAGGCTAAACGTTATGGTGACCGAATGCTTCGATCGGTCTCCCCAAAATTGCATAGACCAACGCGTCCCCTCTCATGACGAGACAAAAATGTAACGCGTCCCATAGGAACTTTTCCATTGTTTCGGTCGAGCACAAGACCGAGCAAATGAGAAGGAAACAAACAAAACATATACACTTTAACGATTACTTTTTTAAATAAAAATCCCCGTATATATATGTGTGTGTGTGTGTGTGTGTGTGCGCGCGCGCGCGCGTGCGCGCTTTTAAAATGAATCTGGGCCATTAGATGAGTAAGATCAAAGGTTAAGATTAAAAGTGTCAAAACTGCAATTAAACAAAAAAAATGAGGTTTATTTTTCAATTAAACAAAAGATTAAAAGGGTATTATGGGCACCACACATTACTTTTTTTTTAGCAGATATTAAATGCAAATCTCTCACTCACTTCAGTTTTCTATGGATTGAATCATTTTCAGTTTTTATCCCCATCCTCCTCACTCCAAACCCTAGCCGCCCTCCTTATCACCAAGAGTAACTGTTACAAATCTGAGCAACAAACAACGAAACCACAAGATCTTGTTGCAAACCGATTTTCTGGAACATAACGAGGATGGATCTGTTGCGTTTTATCACATATTAAAGGATTGAATAAATCTTCTATCCAACACTACATTCGAATATTGTAAGTTTTTTTTAAGAATCATTTTTTAATTTTATATTAAATGTATAGGACTATAAATCTGATTGAATATCAGTATCTATTAGTAGTGTATTAGCAGTTATTTTAATAAATAACATGTGTATTAGTAGTTATTTTAAATAAAGTTATGATGTCAAAGGGTAGGTGTTGTTCGGGTAGGCCATGTTATGTTCTTGAAGTTTAGTGTGATGATTGAAGAAATTTAACACAGAGTTAACTGCCAATTTGAGGAAGCTGTGAATTTAGCTATCGAACAAAGTAACCGTTTTGAATATACATTTTGATATATTATTGCGGTGATATGTCGCATTCTATCAACAAAACACGAAATAGACAGCCTTCATACAATATTGATTTACGTGGGGGGGGGGCCCGGGGTGGGGGGGCGCACCATGGGGAAAGCATAATGTCATGATGAAGTTACAACTTAACTATTAATTTTAGCCTATTGAAAAAAAGTATTATGTATTAATATTACACGATGCATGAATTTTGCCCCATTTAAGCACCCACTTGACCTGTTAGAATCATTTTATATTGTTTTTGCTACTTGGATGCCTTAATCGTACACAAAACATTGGTTTGTTCAGTTAGTACAAAAGAATATTCCTTATGAAACTTTGAATGATCTCTTATGCTTAAACTTAAGTAGGAACATGAATTATATACGTCTCCTAGTTTCATTATCCAAATTAGCCATTTCCAGTTGTAACACGATGAACCGTAAGTGAGTCATAGATCAATGGAGAACACATGGGGCGAAACTCGAACTGGTGGCCCCGCGCATACTGTAATATTCTAATCACATTTAAAGTATGGAAAGTATTGGTTCATAATTAAGTTTCAAAGAGGCCAATATTGTTGCAGTAACCTCTGCTACATATCATCAAACTTAATATACTTTATAATTAGGGTAGATAGAACATGCCAGTATACATCAGCTCAATTATTTTATCATTGTAACTGATTTGCAACGCTTGTAAGTAGCATAGTTAACAAACGCCACAAATCCCTCAAACATGTTGCAATGTTCTGTTGATAAAATAGAGTACAAGTAGTGATCATAATGATAATCAGGTTTTGTGAATTAAATTGCTTTGAATTCATGGGGTTTGGAATAAAGTATTGTGCGTATTGTGTTATGCTAGTTTAGTATATAATTATAAAAATTGGTTTGGCATCATCTATTTGATATTGATAAAGGTTGTGCATATGTGTTATGCTTGTTATCATCAAAGTTTTATTTATTAATAATTTGCGAGTTAATTTTTATTTTAATATGGTTGCATCAGATTGATGAAGATAAAGAAAACATTTTAAAACTTATGAGATTACAAGGATGAATTATGAAAGGATACAAGACGTGGCAAAGGTACGCACAAATGGTATATTTTTTGAAGACGTGGCAATTATAAATGATTTTTTTGTGAAGGGCGGTGGGCCACATATGTTTTTTGAAGACGTGCATGATGATGTTTTTTGAAGCCGCGCAACATATTGTTTTTGAAGACGCGGACACGATATGTATATTGTAGGCGTAGAACAATTTATATCTAATAGATACTTATTTGTGTATTCAATCATATTTCATTATGATTATCAAATTTTGTATAATGATATTTATGTATTGTTTGTTATAATTGTTTTTTTTTATTTTATGAATATGTATAACATTTATGTTTTAAGATTTCAAGTTTAAAGAATGTACACTAAAAACGTATGTGCAATTAACACCTTAAGCAAAACAAATTTAAGTTTATAAAATTGTACAAAACACATGTAAAATCACATTTCGAAAAAAAACATTTATGTTTTTTTGAAAAAACATATATGCACTGTTTTTTTAAACATGTTTGCTGAAAAAAGTAAAAAAAAATAATTCTCAAAAAAAAATATTTTTAAATTCTGAAAAATAAAAAATTTAAAAAGCGTTTTTTTAAACATGTTTGCTGAATAATAAGGTTCGATACCAAATAAGCCATAGGTTTAAGAAACAAAACAACATATATGCATTGTTTTTTTAAACATGTTTGCTGAAAAAAATAGTAAAAAAATATTTTTTAATTCTGAAAAAAATTATGTTTTAATTCTGAAAAATAAAAATTTAAAAAGAAAAAGAAAGTAAAAACATGTGATTGACTAATATACCCTTTTGAATTAAATGAAAACATTTAATATACACTAAATTTTGATTGGTTGAAAAGAGTTATGTAGAGTTCTGCATCTAAAATGGGTTCTCAATATAACGCGTCTATGTATATATATATACATATATATATATATACATATATATATATACATATATATATATATATATATATATATAGGGTAGGAATACAATGAAAATGGGGTTAAAATAAAAAGTCTATGAAGCCACCATATTGCGCTATGTGTCCCCTCATCACCCCTCATTTTTTATAACTATAGGGGTATTTTTGACATTTTAACTTGTAGGGTATATAAAGTCTTATTTTCCTCTTTATTTTTTGTATTCTCTCTTCCAGCCACTTTTTACGTTTTTTTACGTTTCGTCCGTTTTTTACGTTTTCGCCTGTTTTTTACGTCTTCGTCTGTTTTTTACGTTTTCATCTGTTTTTTTATGTTTCGTCAGTTTTTTTACGTTTTCGTCCGTTTTTTTACGTTTCGTCCGTTTTTTACCTTTTGTTAGTTTTTTTACGTGTTAGTCTAATTTTTTACATTTTCGTCCGTTTCTTACGTTTTCGTTTGCGTTTTCATCTGTTTTTTACGTTTTCTTTTGATTTTTTACGTTTTCGTCTGTTTTTTACGTTTTCGTCCGTTTTTTAACGTTTTCATCCGTTATTTTACGTTTTCGTATGTTTTTTTACGTTTTCGTCCGTTTTTTACGTCTTCGTTCGTTTTTTTACGTTTTCGTCAGTTATTTTACGTTTTCGTCTGTTTTTTACGTTTTTGTCCGTTTTTTACGTTTTTATCAGTTAGTTTACGTTTTCGTCTTTTTTTTACGCTTCGCCTGTTTTTTTACGTTTTCGTCCGTTTTTTACGTCTTCGTTCGTTTTTTTACGTTTTCGTCTGTTTTTTACGTTTTTGTCCGTTTTTTACGTTTTTATCAGTTAGTTTACGTTTTCGTCTTTTTTTTTACGCTTCGCCTGTTTTTTTACGTTTTCGTCCATTATTTTAAAGTTTTCGTCTGTTTTTTACGTTTTCGTCTGTTTTTTTACGTTTTCGTCCGTTTTTTACGTTTTCGTCCGTTTTTTTAACGTTTTCGTCTGTCAGTTTACGTTTTTGTCTGTTTTTTTACGTTTACGTATGTTTTTTACGTCTTCGTCCGTTTTTAACGTTTTCTTCCGTTTTTTACGTTTTCGTCTTTTTTTTATGTTTTCGTCCGTTTTTTTACGTTTTCGTCTATTTTTGACGTATTCATAAGTTATTTTACGTTTTCGTCTTTTTTAACATTTTCGTCAGTTTTTTACGTTTTCGTCAGTTTTTTACGTTTTCGTTAGTTTTTTTACGTGTTCGTCTGATTTTTTTTAAGTTTTCGTCTGTTTTCTACGTTTCCGCCTGCTTTCTTTCGTTTTCGTATGTTTCTAAAGTTTTCGTCAGTTTTTTTACGTGTTCGTCTGATTTTTTCCATGATTATGTAAACTTTACTGCATAACATTGTAAATTTTACTGCATCACAGTCTACAGTTTACTGTATTAAATTGTATATTTCACTTCATCAGTATAAATTTTACTGCATTAAATTGTATATATTTTTCTGTATGACATTGTAAATTTAACTGCATTAAATTGTATATTTTACTACATACTGCATTAAAATTGTATATTTTACTGCATCATAGTGCAAATTTTACTAAATTAAATTGTATATTTTATTGTATCACAGTGTAAATTTGAGTACATTAATATGTATAGTTTACTGCATCAGATTATAAACTTTACTACATCACAGTGTAAATTTTACTACCTTAATTATATATTTTAATGCGTCACATTGTAAATTTTACTGCATTAAATTGTGTATTTTACTAACATCACATTGTAAAATTTACTGCATTAAATTATATATTTTACTGCATCACATTGTAAATTTTAATGCAATAAATTATATATTTTACTGCATCACGGTGTAAATTTTACTGCATTAAATAGTATATTTTAATGCATCATAGTGTAAATTTTACTGCATTAAATTGTATATTTTACTAGCATCACAATGTAAAATTTCCTGAATTGAAATATATATTTTACTGCATCAATTTTAAATTTTACTGCATTAATTGTATATTTTACTGCATCATAGTATAATAATTACTGCATTAAGTTGTATATTTTACATCATCAGTATAAATTTTACTGCATTAAATTGTATATTTTTCTGCATCACATTGTAAATTTTACTACAATAAATTGTATATTTTACTACATCACTTTGCAAATTTTACTGCATTAAAATTGTATATTTTACAGCATCTTAGTGCAAATTTTACTCCATTAAATTGTATATTTTATTGCATCACAGTGTAAATTTTACTACATTAATATGTAAACTTTACTGCATTAGATTGTAAATTTTACTACATCACAGTAAAAAATTTACTGCATTAAATTGTATATTTTAATGCATGATAGTGTAAATTTTACTGCATTAAATTGTATACGCATCTGTATCACATTGTAAATTGAACTACATTAAGTTGTATATTTTACTACATACTGCATTAAAATTGTATATTTTACTGCATCATAGTGTAAATTTTATTATCACAATGTAAAATTTTACTGCATTAAATTATGTATTTTACTAGCATCACATTGTAAATTTTACTGCATTAAATTGTATATTTTACTGCATCACATTGTAAATTTTACTGCATTAAATTGTATATTTTAATGCATCACAGTGTAAATTTTACTGGATTAAATTGTATATTTTACTAGCATCACATTGTAAATTTTACTGCATTGAATTGTATATTTTACTTAATTAATTGTAAATTTTACTGCATTAAATTGTATATTTTACTGCATCACAGTGTACAATTTACTGCATTAAATTATATATTTCACTTCATTAGTGTAAATTTTACTACATCACATTGTAAATTTAACTTCACTAAATTGTATATTTTACTACATATTGCATTAAAATTGTATATTTTACTGCATCATAGTGCAAATTTTACTGCATTAAATTGTATATTTTATTACATCACAGTGTAAATTTACTGCATTAAATTATATATTTCACTTCATTAGTGTAAATTTTACTACATCACAGTGTAAATTTTACTACCTTAATTGTATATTTTAATGCATCACAGTGTAAATTTTACTGCATTAAATTGTGTATTTTACTAACATCACATTGTAAAATTTAATGCATTAAATTGTATATTTTACTGCATCACATTATAAATTTTAATGCATTAAATTGTATATTTTACTGCATCACGGTGTAAATTTTACTACATTAAATAGTATATTTTAATGCATCAGAGTGTAAATTTTACTGCATTAAATTATATATTTTACTAGCATGACAGTGTAAATTTTACTGCATCACATTGTAAATTTTACAATGTTATAAATTTACTGCATCAAAATGTGTAAATCTACTGCATCACAATGTTATAAATTTACTACATCACAATTTATAAAATCTACTGCATCACAATGTGTAAACTACTGCATCATAATGTATAAATCTAATGCATCACAATGCAAAAATCTA
>BQNB010067735.1:13938-34092 GCA_026074375.1 Tanacetum coccineum | reverse complement strand
ATCACTAACATTAATTTTCAGGTATAAGTGACAGCGTTGCAACCTCGTTCCAGTTGAGTCAAGATTCAAGAGCTCATGCTCATGTTCTATAGAAATGAATTCATGATGAAAGCTCAAGTACATGTTTCTAAGTCTTCCACAATCTCTGATGTATAAGCACTTCCTCAAAAGAACATCATCGACAAGATTACTCATGTAGTTCTAGTAATCATGCCAAAGAATATGTTGAGGGAGATCGTTAGCAAGTTTTCAAGACAATGAGCATGAGGGCGGAGACACAAGATCGCAAGGCGGCATAAAGATTCAAGGATAAAGATTTAAAGATCTCAACAGTCAAGACAAATCAAGGTCAAAGACCACGATATCAGTATTTTGTCAAAGTATATCAAGTTAAAGGTCAAGATCAGTGATCACAAGCATGCAAAAGGAATTACAAAAGAATTCCCAAGACAACAAGGATCCAAGACTAAAGAACGAAACAAGAAGTGAAGCCTTATGCAATGACCACCCCTTAGGGGGAGATTGTTAGACCCAGTACTATGTGAAGTGATGGTCATTAAGACTCCCGAACCTTGTATTTGTCTAGTGTATGTTCACGGGAATTCTAGAAACTAAACGGGCCTTAGTTACGGGCTTTAAAGCCCGTTTGATATCAATCCCGGCCTAGGAAGCCCACTTAAACCCTAGGCCGGCCCATGTTTGTTACTATATAAGCCCTCTCCTCCTTGTGGAGAGGGTGTTGCTCTTTTCTTAATGTTCAATCATTTTGTTTTTGTTTACTTTTCTCTCAAAACTTTCCTCTCTCTAAACCTCAAGTAAATTGTGTGTGTGATTGTGAAGTGATAAGCTAACAAATAGATTTCACACAAACGCACTAAACACACTAGTTATGGTTTTAGAATAGAAAGATACTAGATTTTTGACAAAATAAGCACATAAGCAAGAATAAGTCGAATCTATTTAAGCATAAAAAGCCACGAAATAAGCAAACCAAAAAGCACACACGAACACTAAAGATCCCAAGATAAAACCATGGCGAATGATACCAATTGTAGGTTTATATAATCACACAATCAAGCACACGAGTAGAGAAGAAAGCAAGAAAGGATGGTGGAAAGATGGTGGAGAGTGTTTGGATAAACTTTCTATTAAACTTGATAAACACACACTCACACACCCTCTCTATGTGTAAAGAGGGTTTATATATGACACATATGGCAGGCCATGGGCTTCTAGTGGGCTTTCATGGGCGGGGCCTTGGTCTATTACATAGATTAGCCTATCGAACCAGCTTACCGAACTAACTATTACACGCTTGATATTGTCTAACTATTACAAGGCTCGTGAGATCGATAATGATCGTCACTTCACTAAAAACTGAATTTCTAACAATTTAGATAATATATTAAGGTTTAAGAGGAAAATAGGCAATTTAAAAAATAGATCTTTCGGGGTTTTGGCTAACTTTTTATAGTCAAGTAAAAAAGAGTTTTCAAATTCAGAAATGCTAGACTTACATAATTTTGCGATTAAAACATCACGATACGTGTCATAAGATTGGTGGATATTTTTTGCTAAACTAATGTGACTTTTGTGCGAGCATAAATATTTTTGTGCGAACGTTTTGTCTTTTGCGTAAAAGACAAACTTCTTGAAATAAAAGTTCAAAAACTTGATTTTTCTAGGAATTTTTTCTTTTTCGAAAAACTCAAAATGGTCGAAAAAAATATCACTTCTGTCTAGCGAAAAACATCTCACCAATTTTATGACGCGTATTGCAATTTGTATGTGATCGCGCAAGACTAAGTTTGCAAACTTTTTTCTTTTGAAAATACTTTAGAAAAATAAGCATGTCTTAAATTTCTATTCGTTAGTAACAACTTATGCAATAGAGTTTGAAAGAAATACTAGATTTACAAATGTTTTAAAAAAAATTCATAAAATGACTTGTCATTTAATTTGTGTTATTCTTTATCTTTTTTTTTTCTTCATACATTCAATAATATTCATGACATATCATTGTGTGAATGTTTTTTTGTAAAAATTTTAAGATTATAGCATTTCTCATAGTTTGATAATTGTAAATTGCTGATTTTTCATTTGTGTCAAAGAATGTCATATGAGACATAAACTGTATATTTTATTTTAACTTTAGACCGAGTTTTGTAAAGCTCTTTGAAAACATTATTAATTTTGCACAAGTTGCACGAGGGAAACGGCCGCCATTCGGTGTTG
Organism: Tanacetum coccineum; assembly: GCA_026074375.1. Taxonomy (NCBI): domain Eukaryota; kingdom Viridiplantae; phylum Streptophyta; class Magnoliopsida; order Asterales; family Asteraceae; genus Tanacetum; species Tanacetum coccineum. The sequence goes on along the minus strand of BQNB010067735.1, from coordinate 31,857 downwards.
ACCAAACAATAGCCGTTACATTGACACGTCGCCGGACTGAGTGGCTGCTAGTCGTCACGCCAAATAAATACACACACACCATAAAATTAACATTATATTGTGAAACAACGACCTAATAGCAACACATATAATTGATGTATAAAAGAAGAAGAAGAAGAAAGTAGAAAGAATCGAGACATGTATTTCATTGAGAGTCATACAATTACAATATATACAAGTCCGTATATATAAGTCTCTAATCATTAATATATTAAGTACAACCATTAGTGAGTCATAATGTTTGAAACGTTACGGAATATGGATAGCCACATAATAAATAAATATTTATAATACTCCCTCTTGGCTATCCATCATTGGTTCCCATACACTTAGATGTGTTGCCTCGTTAAAAACCTTGCTTGGAAAACCCGGTGGGACAAAACCAAAGCTAAGGAAAAAAGAGTGCAACGCGTATATTCTCCATCTGATGTATATTCTCCCTCTGATGATAAGATCACTTAAGTTGATTGAGTCTTCGCATTCCATTGTCGTGAACCAGCTTCTTAAATGTTATAGTAGGAAGTGCCTTGGTAAATAAGTCTGCTTGGTTATCACTTGAACGAACCTTTTGAACAATAATGTCGCCACTCTTCTGCAAGTCATGAGTGAAAAAGAACTTCGGTAGAATATGCTTGGTTTTGTCACCTTTTATGTATTCGTCCTTAAGTTGAGCAATACATGTTGCATTATCTTCATGTACAACTGTGGGAGACTCCTGACCTGAAGAAATCCCACATGATTCACGAATATGTTGTGTCACACTTCTCAACCATACGCATTCCCGACTCGCTTCAAGGATGGCTAAGATCTTTGCGTGATTCGATGAAGTGGCACTCATTGTTTGCTTTACGGAATGCCAAAAAATAGCAGCATTGGAACTAGTGAAAACATATCCAGGTTAGGACCGACCGGTATGGGGATCAGGCATATATCTTGCATCTGTAAAACCAACTAGATTTCTTTCGGATGGGTTAGTATAATATAAACCCATTTATGTACCTTGAAGGTAGCAAAATATTTGTTTCACCCCACTCCAATGACTTCTTGTTGGACACGAGCTATACCTTGCCAATAAGTTCAATAGAAATTATATATCGAGTCTTGTATGACACGAAAGAAATAACAATGCCCCTATGACACTTAAATAAGGTGCTTTTTGACCAAGAATTTCCTCGTTGTCATTTGTAAGTTAAAAATAGTCATTTTCAACATTTACGGTTCTTACAACCATCGGGGTGCTCAATAGATGGAATTTATCTATATAAAATCTTTTTAACAATTTATCTGTGTATGCATTTTGGTAAACGAGGATTCCTCTTTAGATAGTCAATTTGTAATCCAGAACAAAAACTGTTTTTCCAAGGTCTTTCATTCAAATTCCTTCTTTAAGCATTCAACTGCCTTTGTAACCTCCCGTGGAGTTCTAATAATATTCAAATCATCAACATACACAACAATTATGAAATATTAATGTTCATATCCTTTTATAAAAATGCATAGGCAAATAGAATCATTTTTCATATCCTTCCTTTAATAAATATTCACCAAGGCGATTGTTACACATATGCCCAAAACATGATTAATTAAATACAATCAAGTAGTGTTCTCGAGAACTTTTCTTATAATTGGTTGGAAAGTATACAATGACATCTACAAATACTAAAAGAGACGAAAACACCTTTTCATGACGCATAGTATTGCAAAATTGACAACAAACATCAATTCCAAATTACTTTATGAGGTACTGAGGACCGAACTCATTATGTGCAAAAACAATTTATATAATAAGCGTCTAAAAGATTTTTGATCCATAAGAAGAATTCATTCAATTTATCAAATAAAGTTATTGAGAACGTTTATAATTGTTTCTAGAAGTTGAATTTGTGAGGTCGTTTTTGAGGCTTACATAACCTTCATATAAATATAGAGCACTAATAAATCCTATATTTAGGAAAAATAAATACTTATCTTCACAAATATCAATAAGATATTTACATCCCCTTGAGATAATATGTCCTCTAATAATTTCAACTTATTGTATTGTGAATATTATTTATTTCACAATTCCAAGAATTTAAGTGCATAACATTAAGAGCTCTTATTTTTGGATTCACACAAAAACCGATGTATAACCAAATATATTTTACACATTAAGTGAATGAACTTCACGTTTCCAATAGTTTTAGTATTTGGCAAGATACTGTTGTCCTTATTAATGTTGGCCAAACATTTCATTGAGCTCAATTTGTATATTATTTGATCTCTGATCCTACTATCATTCATAATAGCATAGCACATTATAATGTAAGTAGACAAATTTATCGACGTCATTTTTTTTTTCGATTCAAATTCCATAAGATATCAAGACAAGATAGAATTTATTGAGATCTCATTAGCTATCTGAGGTCTTAAACCTTCATGTCTAGTTGTCTTTATCTTTATGAGAACTATCATGGTTCTATTTAACTCGAAGAACCATCTTTTTTGCATGCTCTATATTTTTCATCGAGGATTTTATTTGGAATCAATTTGTCTACCATGCTTGATGCATGTCATAATAAAATAGTGTCCTTAAGGGACAACTTATAATCAGAGCATGAGTAGCTGAAATTTTGTATGGCTATTAGATTATCCATTGAATAATAAATTCATAAAATTTCTTTCGATGATCAATAGAATATGATTAAAATCATCTGAATCTGCAACTACTTCTCTCCTCCTGAAGGAATTATCCTTCTTCTATATCCCTTATATGTGCATTTAGGTGGAGTAATTTGCACAAAAAAAAATTGAAATGGGATATGTTTAGTTTATAACCAAAACCAATTATAAAAGGGAGGATTTATAATAACATATTGGCATGATGCTAATTTTTGTAGTTGTGCATATTATAATATGGCCCCATACAACAACACAAGTTTATCTCTCATTTTCATTTAATAATTTAGAAGTAATTCATCGCATATTCATGATGAAATACTTACTTTGGAATGTTAGGCTCGCATTGAGCTATTAATCATGCAAACTCGAGGTTGCAATATAATGACCATTTAGACGATGCATCGATTTTAAACTCTAAATGGTTCATACAATGGATTTGTATGCCTACATATATCCACTTGTTTTCTTTCCAGAAAATTGAGGAATTGAGTCCCCATTCTAGTTGATAAATTAATAATCAACTCCGTTAAGAGATAACAACATTAGATTGAAGAATCGTGTTCTTCTATAGTTTTGCATCATTAATGACTCGGGATGGTGTAACCGGTCATGCCAAAAATATTATAATTATTGCTCATAAACTTATGTTATGGCTAGTGATTATCTTGCACTAATATATGTATAATGCATGTCGAGAAAGATACAAAAGAATATAATGCATTCTTAAATTTGAACTTTGTTCCTCATGACAATTGTGTATTTTCTTTTACAGAGCAAAACGTGTTAGTATAGATTCTTACATCTATGAATATAGTGTGCAATATCTTTGACATACTTGTACTTTGCATACATCACATTGTATTTTTGCATAATTAGCATTTTTGTTTGCTCTTTTCTTATTTTATTTTGCTACCACTAGTGGTTTGTCATTGTCATACTACCTCGACCATATCTTTTACCAGATAAATGATCTTTAAACATTTATCATTACATTATCACATTCACATGAGGGAATGAAGATCTTATATTGTTTGTTTTATCTCATTCACTTGAGGGAATGGATAACTTTATGTTGATCTACTCATCTTTAATCTTGCAACTTGAGGTTGCTAACAAGTTCTTTGAATTAACACGATAATAATTAATTTCACCACGTCCATAATCACGATATCTACATGATCATCGTTATTGAGTCACATGGCAGTTGTGTGGAATGAGCAAATTTAGTAAACGGGTTTATCGTGTTTGTTAAAGCATACCCATTGCTTTGTTTAAAGAAACTTATATTAAATCATCGTTCTCGATATATGAGCATATTCGAGGCATTAACCATCTCATCGCATATTTTCTTGTTATCATTCAGAGGTAATACTCAATATTGTGAAATTGTGCTCATATTTACAAGAATTTCTTGCTTTTGATGGTCAAATCTTTCTTTTAGATTTTGACATACATTTAACGAATCTTTCACCGTTAGATATATTCTCTTTTAAAATACTCATTGTGATGATGACCAAGAATATCATTGTTTTAGTACACTCTTACAGGGAGGACTTTTTTTTTCTTTTCATTCTTGCCTTTTTTTTTGTTAACAATAACTTGAAGTTATTGTACTTTTATTCTATTCAGCATAGTATTATTGATTATAATAGATAGAATATCAATAACATTGACTAATATTAAATGGATTATAAGATATAATTTATAATCATTGAACATTAAAAATAAATAAACATAAATCTGAGTTACAAAAAGATTGATGATTTATAACTGAGATGTTAAATGGTAGTTTGTTTCCTTGCAAGAGATATCAAAGTTTTATAGATCCTTGAGGATTCAAAAAAAACACACATATAATAAAATTAGATTATGTTAAAGCAAGAAAAAAAAAATGCATAAAGATCAATTAAACATGAGTAAATACGAAAACAACATAAAACTATTTTATGTTATTTAATTCTATTAAAGAAATCATGATAGAACTTGAGGTTCTTTGTATACATGTTTTTTTTTTAAACATAACACGGGGTTGTGTTATTGATTCTATTGATTGAATCATGTTAGAACTTGATGTTCTAACTATTTTATTTCTTTCTTTAACATAATATGATATTATGTTGTTTGATCCTTTTGAAGGAATCATCATTGAACATTATAATCATAACTTGAGGTTATGATATTTTTTACTTATTTTTTGAAAGAATCATGATAGAACCTTAGTTCTTATTCTTTTTTTTAATTGAGTATCATAACACAAAGTTATGTTATTTTGACTTTTAAAGAGTCGATGTAAAATATAAACTTGAGGTTCAAAAATAAAATTGTAACATAATTTGAGGTTATGTTAATTATTAATTTATGTCTAAAACAAAAATTTAATAACAATAACTTTGAGGTTATGTTATATTTGATTCTTTTGTGAGAATCATGATTGAACATTAAAACAATAACTTGAGGTTATTGTATTTTGATTATCCTTAACGTAGTATAACTTGATTCTCTTTTTTTTTAATGAATCATAGTAGAACTTGAGGTTCATACTATTCTTTTGTTTTTTTTTTAACATAACGTGAGGTTATGATATTGTGATTCTGTTGAGGGAATCATAATTGAAATTGAGGTTCATAATAATATATATGTATGTGATAACAACAATAACATTTTTATGTTCTTGTAAATTACAATAGAGTTTGCTTTAAATAAAAAATAAAAAAATTATGTATCTCTTAACTTTGATAAAACCGTATACCATGGTTTTTTCTTCTTTCAATCAATCTCAGATATACCAAATTAAATTAATTTTACAAACATGCTTGTTATATTAGATATTGGTTCATGTGAACCAAATAACCAATAATGATAATATTATAGCACAATGATAAGAAATCTAAAATTGACGATGGTAATTATACTTGAATATAATCAGATGGATTATAACACAATACCATTACCGATCAAACTATGAGCTTTTGTAGATCATCCAATTTACTTCTTTTTCTTTAATCATTGACATTCACATCAATAACACTTACATCTCTTCTTACATCTCTTTATCTTTATCTCTTTCTTGAGACTATCGTGCTGATAACGTGTTGTGAAACAACGACCTAATAGCAACACATATATTGATGTATGGAAGGAGAAGAAAGTAGAGAGAATCGAGACAAGTATTTCATTGAGAGTCATCCCATTACAATATATACAAGTCCGTATATATAAGCCTCTAATCATCAATATATTAAGTACAATCATTAGTGAGTCATAATGTTTGAAACGTTACGGAATGTGGATAGCCACATAATAAATAAATATTTATAACAAAATCAAGCTAAAAACGAAAGCAATTAAAGTTAAAACACGAAAAACGATAACAGGATCAAAACCCGAGCTTTAAAAACCTAAATCTTCAAATTTTAACCCTAAAAATGCAAATTTAATTTTTAAATGTCCTAAATGATAAAAGAAAATTAAAAAAAAGAATTATATTTTTTTTGACTTTTGTATTTTTTATTATGAATTAAAAACACTTTTATACTAAAAAATGCATTAAAAATACTAAACTAATTAAGAAAATTCTAAAAAATTCAAGGAAAGTGCTTAAGACAATACTAATCCTATGAAAAATAAAATGGAACTACCAGCTTAATGGAATAAGCTGGAAATAAGCCGAAAAGGGCTTATAGCTTAAACTGGTAAAATGGGGTTAAGAATTAAATGTGATAAAGTCTAAATGAAAAAGACCCCAGGGCAGTTGGTGAGTGTGTGGTGTGTTAAGGTGTTGGCTATGAAAGGAGAGGTCACAGGTTCGACCCCTGTGGCCTCTCTTTTTTATAAAACATTTTTTTTATTTTTCTTTTTAAAACAACTAAACTTAAGACCTAAATAAGCAACTTTTAAAAAGGACTTTTTAATAAAGCTTATTAGATAAGCCAGAAAAAGCAGTTTAAAATAAGCAGAACACTAAAAAAAACTTAAAGGCTTGAGACTTAACAAATAAGCTCAAATAAGTTACAATCTAAACAAATAAGCATCAAACAGAGTTTAACACACCTAATAAGCAAGAGCAGACTTCAAATAAGCTTTTTTGGCTAAAAGGAGAACAAAACAGCCTAAGATGGCACTTTTAAGCTAAAAATTAATTTTGATATATTAATATTATCTTGTTTTTTGAAGAAAAAAAAAATCTTATATGTATACAAGTACAACCCCTTTAAGATCAATCAATGCGATCAAGATATTAGACCAAGAGTAATCCGACAAAACAATGTGACCAAATCATACCACATCAGCGTCAACTCAGTTTTCTCTCTTTTAAACTAAACAGTGACCAAACACCCGTAATGCAACCGGACAGGTGACCGAACACTAATAACAAAAAACAACCCCACAAAAATAAATTAAAAAACTATCCCACACACACAAACACTTTCATTTTGTTCGATCCGGATATGGACCAAACAATTGATTTCAAAGCTTGATCGACCGAACCGTTCGATCTTAGTAATGAGGTGTTTGGTAGGGTAATGTGGAGACCGACCAAATGGTTCGATTGGCGTACCACTAGTCGTAGCAACACAAATGATAGTGTGGGAAATTTATATTCAACTACCTAATTTTGAATTCTATAAATTTCACAAGCTTTGTAATGTATGCACAGTTGGGGACATAAAATACTATGGGTTATACATGGTATGGCTCATGATATAAAATACCAAAAAAAAAAACCATTTGTACCTCCATGTTTTTTTTTTTTTATTTTTATAATTTTATATATGTTATAAAACTGTGACACGGAAAAAACGAAACGAAAAGTATAAAGTTTAACAGGTCAAAAGTATGAAATTGTTAAAAATTACGAAACAGAAACTGATAAAAAACTACGTTGCACTATAAAAAAGGGGGTATAAAAGGAATCTTTATACCTTTTTGGTACTTTTTAGCGGGCCAGAGTTACCAACAGTAGCACCCACATGGTATACAATAAAGAAAGAAAATGTCACATAAAAGCTTAGGAAAGCATGCATGTGCAAATGCGTGAAATTAAGAACCATGTTATCTCTTGGTTAGGGCAGTCCGTGATAAAGAAAAAAGCTGATAAAGAGTAAACAAGACAGTAAATGTTCAACTGTAAATCATGAGTGAATTGAAGCAGAGTGTAGGTAGTAGTATGTAAACATAACATAGGTTCTGTGTATATGAAAAGAGGTAGAGTGGTCCTTTTTTTCCTGTTAAATTTGCTTTCCCAAGTGTCCTCTTTGTTTTTTATTTACAGATTCAGACTGTCATGGATACCCCTTTATCCTCATTTCCCAAATGTTAGATTAAATAAACTCATTAAAAGGCTTGTAAATGTGTATTTTCAGTTACATTCTAACTATAGTAGTTATTACTCAAGAATACAAGAAAATTACTTTGTTAAAACTCATAGCAAACTTTGTTATTTGTAAAAAAGTATTCTGATAATAAGTTTTTAGCTCTTTACAGTGGAATTATGAAATCATTGCTATGAAACATGATTTTGCCAAAAAAAGAAAGGGAGACGACAACACAACAAATTCAAAGTGGATCTTTATATCTCACTTTGATTGATGATCTTGGTATGTTAAAATGATATAAAAGCACCAGCCCACATGCAGTAATGGCATGGTTTTTTTTTTTTTTTTGTTTTTCCAGCCTCAGCCCACCCCCTGCCCTAATTCATTTTCATTCAATAACGACGCATCATCACAATATCAGTAAATACTTTTGGGGATTGAGTTATAGTGTTGGATCCAACTATAGATCTTAGGCTAACTAAATGTCCAAGTGTAGTAACTATATGGTTGGGTGGATGCAATTATAATTGGACCAAGATTAGAGAACCACAAGTGTATGTGGCCAAACAGTAGGAATCTTAAGCAGGGTATGCATAGTTTGTTGCAAAGTTTTCCAAAAATAAGAGGAAAATTATTCATCCAACTGAATTATTACATAGTACGTTTATAATTTATAAGTATCTACTTGATTTCCAGGAACTGTGTTATGATTTAAGGGTCGATTTTGGTTTAGGACTTTAGCTCCAATTGATTCTATCGGGGATGGGGTATTGGTCTTCTTGAGGACTGAGCTTGTTAGGCTTGAGATGGGGTTTGGTCGAAGCGGGTTAAGGGGGATTTTAGCAGCGGTGGTTTTCTCGGCTTTGGTAGAGTGGCGTTGTTGGTGGTGGAAGTGTATCGGGCTGGGACAAGTGTTCATATCCTCTTGTATTCTTTGTATAGGCGGTGGCAACTTGAGCGGGTTAAAAAACCGGTTTGGATTACAGGTCAAAACAAGTAAAATTTTTGAACGAGACAAATGTGGTTGGAGCGTGGTTGGATAGGGACCAAAAAAATTATTGTTGGTATGTATAGGATGTGGTCGGGAGAATTGTGGTTCCTTTGGGGTTCTGCTAGTTCTTCAGGGAAGGTTGGGTGGAGTGATGCAGACCAAGTGAGGGGGGGTTAAACTACAGGAGACTTCCCTGGGTTCTTGTCGGTGGGGCGGAGGTGGCTTTTCCACTGTGGTTTGACGGATTTGCATTCTGGTATTCCTGGGGCATATTTGAGCTGATCCCTTTGCATTATCTCCACATTGGTGTGGCATGTGGCACTTTATTCGCATCTGCTTCTGGAAACTTGGGTTGGAGGTCGCATGATCTACTAACCTGTGAAAAGGGTGTGGGTGGAAGCGCCTGCGTTTTTATTGGGGGGGGGGGATACGGGGTTGCTGGTGGGTCGTATGGGTATGGACTTCTGAGCCGGTGGTACGGGTGGCCGGGTGGGGCTAAATGAATCACATGTAATGGTCCACATATACGGGCAAGGTTGAGGACAATGGGGGGATCCGCAAATGTCTTTACCAACGAGCACACGCCAAATCCAAATTGAGGGATAATCTAAGATGGGGCAGCCAGCGTATACAAGGGTATTTCGGGGTCAATTTAAGTGGAGATTTCGTGTAGGGACATGTATATAAGCATTGACTTTGCGATCTACTTTCTACGATTGGGTAGGGGGGTGCCGGTCGGGGGGGGGGTGCCGTCTATGGTAGGTTAGTATATCCTGTTAGACTAGAGGCCTATGCGGGCTCAGTCATGGCATGTGGGGGCTATCTGGGTAAGCGGGGGCGGTGAAGCGTGTGGTGCAGGAGTCAACGGGGGTAATGGCATCGGGTAATTGGAGTATACGGGGGGTAATTAACATCGGATTTTTCTGGATGGGGGATTGTCCCTAGCCGATTAAAACCTGAACTTGGATTTCTTAACTCGATCCAGCTACAAACCAGGGTCTTTCTTTTTTATAAAACCCTCCCCCCCCCCCCCCCCCCCCCCCCCCCCCCCTTTGTCTCATTTTCTTTATTTTGTATCCCAAGATTCTCCAATTAGGGTACACACCCCCCTCGACGGCCCACATTAAAAATTTGATCCCAACGCCCCAAACCCCACCCTAAATTCTTTATCATCATCTGCCCCCCCCCCCCCCCCCCCCCGCGTCGCCCTACACATTCAAGAAGCATTTTGGCCGCAAATGTTACTAACTTGACGTTATTGTGTACTTGCATGCGCCAAGAAGCGGAAACGCCATATTTCGTCATTTGGGTTCATTTCCATGTTTTCATACAAGACAAACGTTCTTCTAAACTTATTTTTTCGAACGACTAAGAAGATCAACAATACACGTATAGTGTTCGGGCCATGGCTTCAGATTATAATCATTTACCATTGATTTGAAAAACCCTTTTCCTTCATTAATTAAGGATGAATGGCTACACGCATATAGAATCGCCAAGAAACTCACATGATCGGGAATAATTTTCTCGGCTACCATCTGTTTTAAAAAATAAACTAACGCTTCTTTCCGAACCGTGCATGCGTATGCATTGACCATGCTAGTCAACAGGACTATATCTTTGACCTCAATGCGATCAAATACGTTAACTGAATTCTTCAAAGATCCACAAGAAGCATACATATCCACAAGAGAGCTTGATATTGGCCTGTGAAGAACGAACCCTTTTCTTATTAAGTACCCGTGAATTTCTTTTCCTTTTTTTAATGCGGACAAATCTGACACAGCTGAGAGTAAACTGAGTAGTGATATCGAATCAGGCTCGATTCCTACTTCTTTCATGGAAATGAAAACATCTAGAGCTTCATTGCAAGTCCATTTTGTACAAGACAACACATCATGATTGTCCAAGAAACAACATTCCTTACCTTAATGTTTTCAAACACACGTGTGGCGTAATCCATGCATTCACATTTCCCGTATGTATTAACGAGTGTATTCTCAAGAACAATGTCATATAACCCTTTTCGTATTATCTGACCATGAATTTCTTTCACGAAAGAGTTCAACTTCAACTCACTACATACTTGCAGAATGCTTGCAATCAGCATAGAATCACTTTCTATTCCGTTCATTTGAGCTTCATGAAATGACGTTAATGCGCTTAAATGATATCCATTTTGAGCATATCCCGTGATAACTGTAGTCCAAGAAATGCTATCTCTGAAATTTAACCTCTCAAAGACGGATTCTGCGTAGTCCATTTTACTACACTTCGCATACATATCAACAAGTGTGTTACAAACCTGCAAATCAGAATCCATCCCATTTTTCATGGCATATGCATGAATTTCAAGACCATTTGACAAACTTCCTAAACGAGCAAAAGTAGATATCATGCTTATAACCGAATACCGGTCAGGCTTTTGACCCATAACTTGCATTCTATGAAATATAGCCACGGCTTCATCATATAGACAATTTTGAACATATCCTGATAGCATCGAGTTCCATGTAACACTATCTTTTTCATCCATTTCATTAAAAATTCTTTCAGCTTCTTTCATTTTGCCAGACTTCATGTACATAATAATTAATGCATTAGCCACATACTTATCTAGATAAAGGTTGGATTTTAAAAGATAAGCATGAAGTTCCTTACCAAACACCAGATACGACGGCTCTTCACAAGCTTGAAGAGCGGCAACAAAAGTATATGTGTTTGGCACAACCCCGTCTATCAGCATATCTCTAAACAGACTCAACGCCTCTACAGACTGACCACAACCCGAACAAGCTGAAATAATTGAATTCCACGACACAACATCCACTCTCCCACTCATCTCCCTAAACAAAACTTTCGCCGAATTTGAATCATTACACTTCGCATACATCCCAATTAACGAGTTACTCACATACACATTACTCAGAAACCCCAACTTAATAGCCAATCCATGAACTTGCACCCCAAAACCCCAATCCCCAACCTCACCGCACGCCTTAAAAACCAACGTAAAACTACTCCCATCCAACACAACTCCACTCACAACCATATCAAAAAACAAACCAATCGCCTCAAACGCCTCGCCATTACCCAAGAAGCCTCCAATCATCCCATTCCAAGTAAACACACTTCTCTCAGACATTTCATCAAACACCTTACGCGCATCCAAAACCGACCCACATTTGCCATAAGCAAACACTAATTTAGTACTTAAAAACACCTTATCTACCACATTACAGCATTTTAAAACATGGGTATGGATTTGTTTCACTTGGGGCAATGATTCTTTGTTGGTACATTGTTCGAGAACTAATGAATATGAGCCGTTTAATGCGTTGTTGTGACGCGTTGTTTGCGGGTATGTTTTGATGGGTTTATGAGGGGGAAACTTTGTCTTATTGTTGTGTTTGAATAAAATGGGTGGTTTAATGGTGGTTAAAAAAGTATCCATTTAGTTTAAAAGTTCGGTTTTTTGGCGGTTTATACGGTTGCTTTTGTTATTCACTTATTTGTGTTTTCGGTTTCATGGTTTTGTTTAGTTATCTTTTCGTTTCGGGAGGTGATTTGCGCACATTATTTTTTTATTTGCACGCTACTATTTATAATCGGTAAAAGTAGTGTATGTACATAATACCGCATATAACTGAGTGCTCTAATAAAAAATAGAATGTACGTGAGATTTTCAATGCAGAATCATTTTTTTTTTACCGACCAAATTAAACGTTTAGATCATTTTATAATTGGAGTGAGATGACTTGTGTATTAGAGGTAATTAATATAATGTAAAAGAATGTTAAGTAAATCTCTTTTTAATGAATTAGGGGCATTAAAGGAATTTCAAATTCTCATTTTCCATAAAAACCGTCCCACATTTTATGACTGATTCATGAAATCAGTTAATTCCATATATTTCTCTCTCTCTCTCTCAAATATCTTACTATCTTATAAAACAAATTGAAATCTCTTTCATCGTTATTTTTTTAAGTAATCCAAGTTTTCATGCATAATGTACAAGCTTTAATGCATACAACAAAAAAACAAATACTATATTATATACACTCTTTAATGCAAACAACATACAAACAAAAAAACATATTGTACAACTTTTTAATACGCAATTAATACACAATTAATACTCTTATTAAAACACACCATTACTTAAAAATACATATATTCATGCAATATGTAAAATTAACAAATGCACAAACACACACTTATTGATCGGTCAACACATTTAATAATAATTTTAAACACCCCTTAATCCATTAAACACACTAATTAATGTTATTTTGAAAACACTCTTAAAATAGAAAGTGCATGTTATCAGTGTTGTAAAAAGCGGTTTAGGCGGCCGCCTAGGCGCTAGGCGACCACCAACCGCCCCCGCTTTTCACCAAATCGGCCAAGTTAGGCGTTTTGGTCAAAAGGCGGTCAACATCCCGCCTAGGCGGGTCAAATCGGGCTAGGTGGGTCAAGAAATCGGCTGCTTTTTGGTGTTTCGATGTTCTTGATGGTGTTTTAATTTGATATAAGGAAGGGTTGTTCACAGTTAAGAAGAAGGAAGATGGTGATGGGAGGTTGAAGGAGGTCTAAAGTGAAAAGCGGTTGTGTTAAAATGAGCATGTAACCTAGTTATGAATGTTTCTTGGCCCAATTACAATGAGCCTAAAAAAACATGTCAGTGGGCCTTACCGTTATACCAAAACTTAATAAAAACTAGACATATAATAATGTAATATATGGCTAAATATAATAAGAACATTAATAAAATTATTAAAAATAATAAAAACATTTATAAAACTATAAAAATATATAAATTTTGCAGATTTTATAAATGTAAGATATAAAACTAAAAATAATAGGAAAACTAATAAATTTAATAAAAATATTTAAATTATGGCAAATTTCTATCAAATAAATATTAAAAATATTAAAAATAATAATAAATATATATAAAATGGCAATCCGCCTAGTCGGATTCCGAGCTCGAAGGTGGTCGACCGCCTAGCTATCGCCTAGCGATTTTTGCAACATTGCATGTTATTACATACAGTGTACAAACTATGGGTGAGCAAAACGGACCGCGGACCGGACCGAGAAACCGGCCCGAACCGGACCCGACCGAACCTATTTCGGTCCGATCCTCGATCCATTCTTTTTCTTAATTTCGGTCTTCGATCCAGTCGGTCCGTTTCGGTCTTACAAAAAACCCGGTGATTATGCCTTGTTGGACCGGACCGGACCGAAGACTGAACCGGACCGGACCGACCCGGACTGAACCATTTCGGTTCAGTATTTTGTCCAAAGTCGGTTTCGGTCCGGTCCGGTCTTGGTTAGTCCGGTCCGGTTTTCGGACCGTGAGCACCCATAGTACAAAACAAACTAATAAAACACAAAGCTTCATACAATTTATATGCTGATACATATAGTTTTCAAAACCAGATCAGACGAACAGGTTCAACCGAGAACATGAGCGGCCACCGATTCGGCTAGCAAATAAAAGCCGTCCGAAAACGAACCGAAGAGAACCGCCGAAACCTATAAAAATGAGTGAACTGCCTGATAAGGATTATTTTTTTTGTTTTTCTCCGGTTAATCATAGGGTATCCGCCGCCGCATCGCGCGGGTACCCTGCTAGTCCCCATCTCAAACCTTAATTCAATTGACCTTTATCAATTCTCAACCATCTTAACAATATCCAGCAATCACACACAGAAAAAAACAAGATCTAGGGATGTACACCTTTGATTACGAAAAAACAAGTGTGCAACCACATATATTCGATTAGAAGTTCGATTTGATTCAAGGTAATGATATCACTTTTAATTTTGTATTTCAAAAACTCGACCTGTTGTGTTTGATTTGCTATATTTTTTTCTTGGATGTATGTTACAGTATCGTTATTGAAAATCTTGTATCTGCCCTTTCGTTTGGCATTTTTTTTTGTTGAAATACGCCATAAAAATGGTTAATGATCATCGTGTCAATATGAGTTTATTGTTAATTCTTTAAATTGTAGTCAACATTTCCATGGATCAGGTAATAAATTGGCATGCAATGATTTTTTGTAATTTAGTGAAATAATGAATTCTTTGGAACAGGAAAAGTTATATGTTGTTCTACATGTTCTTTCAGCAAAAGACCCTCTACCATGGTCTACCCGAGTGCAAATCGCTCTCGATTCCGCAAGGGGTCGCGAGTATGTCTATGAACATACTGTTCCTGTGTATATCATCGTGATATTAAGTCAGCAAATATTTTGATCGACAAACATATATGTCATCACATGTTTTAAGTGTTGCTATTTTATTGGGTTGTTGTGGTCCTATGTTGGTTTTAATTTATTGGCCACATGTTTCTTGGTTATTCTATATAATAAACTAGTTTCATAACCCGCCCGATGAGCGGGTTCGCTTCATAATAGTAAGAATAATTATAAGCGAACGTAAATAAATATTGAAAATCGCAAAACATATTAAAGACAAAAACTGCTAGAAAAATAACTTGTCAGTTTGATAAAAAGGATAATGATTATGTTTGTATATGAGAACGTACATAAATAATGAATAATGGAAAATATTATAAACACAATAATTGAAATAAAAAAAGAAATTGTTCTCATTATCTAAAAAAACAATGAAAAGTTTTACCAATTTGATCATCAATAAATATGTAACATTGATCATGAAAGGTTTTGTTAAGAATATTTGTATGTTAAGACATTACAAGACAATGCTATAACACTCATCAAATACATGTCAATGCTATAACACTCGTCATCCACTTGATAAAGCGGGATTTAACACCATCAACATTTTTAGACAATAAGTACCTAATAAACAAATCTAAGAACTCAAATTTAATTACTAATAGAACTTGTATAGTAAATGGGACCACAACAACGTGTGCACACAATAGTGAAGAAATTCCCATCGCAAGAAACACATAGCATCGTCCCTATGACACTGCAACACGACACAGATTGACAAATCAAATTGTATACAATAACATATTGAGTGGTGACAAATACGAACCATCATGTTTGGCTTTTCATTTCAAACTAACAATCTTGCTTGTAAAAATTGTCGTAAAGACAATATAACATGACTACTCTAATATTATGTGAAAGAAATACCTTTTCAGCGGAAGACACGTGTCAAGAAGTTTTTTCAGCACTTAACCTGCTAACTAAACTGTTGTAGTTTTGATTTCCTTTAGTTGATTTCTCAAGCTGTAAATTAAGCTTCCATCCATGTTGCCTTCCCAATTATGTTATCCCAAACACCACATCAAGGACGCACAACAAGTTCACTTGATCGGGCTTTATAAAATATGCCGGAGGTTAGTCCGCAGAGATGATTAGTGCTTCAACTTGTTACTTTGGTGTCACGGTTTCGACTTCGGTAAAGGGATAAAATGTGTACTTTGGGCTGAATTCAATCAAGACTGGGATGCTTCCTAAGTGAGACGATGTTGATGATATCATCCCTCCCTTAAGATCGGTGTATTAATTCTTATCAGTCTAAGGGGTGTCTGTTTGGGAGGGAGCTGAAGAAGTTCGGAGCATAATTCATATCAAAGCCGAAGTATTCGGATAAGAGAACTTCAAGGATGACAAATGAGATGCAGATTCTGATAAACTTCGACATGACCAGAAGTGCAAGAATATGAAGCGTTCTCAAGACATGCAGCTAATTCAGAAACTTCGTGATGACCAGAAGCGTATGAAGAAAGTTTTTGAAGTCATGTCAGGAAGTTATGTGCAAAAATCCAATCAAAACCGGGTTCGGTAGAGAAAACTTCTATGTCATCCTCAGCATTTCGTTCGTCTACAAGCTGAAGAAATAAAGCTGGAGTATTCAAGTAGATCGTCAAAGATATTCTCAAGGAATACTGGACTTCATTCTTATCATTTTTCTTTATTTTGCTTGTAGGGAACATTGTAACCAATTCACGTGTGACGCCATCTTGGAGGGAGATTGTTAGCCTCACTTTTAGTGAAGCTGGCATCTTACACGTGAATTGGACTAGTTTTGGACACTGCGTACCACGCAGGGGTCATTTATGTTAACTAGGAATAGTTAGCTTTTTGTTTCTTGTATAAATACCCCTCATGGCTCTCCATGAGGGGGTGGATGTTCATTTGTTCTTTTTCCATTTTTCCTTTCAATCTAATATTCCACCTTTTAGTGTTCATCCCCTCTTTTTACTTTCTCTCACTAAAACTACACAATGATCCATCTAGTTTATTTTGATCAACCAAGACCCCCCGAAAAGGTGTTTTTGATCCTTATCATTACCCTTTTACAAATACCCTTTAGAAATTCATTAATCCAAAGTGTCCAGAATTCGGCCAGAATCTGACCCTCTAAAAGTATGACGTTAGATAACCCACTTAAACTTCATAACGTATTTAGAAAACATTCAGGGGTCACACACAATATATAAACTAACTTCCACGTGATTTAGAACCTCTAACTAGATGTCTAAGTGTTTTTAGAAAAATCAAAACCAAAACTGAAATTCGTCATAGTTTTACACCACTGATTTTGTAACGACCGTTTGACCCACTTTCCGACCATAAAAACTCACGAGACCAACTTTACTGGAAAATAGACTCTCTGAGGTTATCTCCAGTATGTTATAAATTATTTATTTGAATTTTTATGAATGAGTTATGACCTCTACAAGACTGACCAAAATTCTGCAGTAATTAAAACGACTATATCTAAAGATCAAGCCCCTAACCGACTAACCCAATCATGAAAACAATCAAACGAATGATCAAACATGATCTATACATTCATATAATTTTAGAAACATAAAACCTTAATCCAAACCCTAGCCAAAAATTACGTGATTAAAACCCTAATCCATCATGCTAGATTACATGGATTAATGATTAGTAAT
>BQNB010067735.1:0-12976 GCA_026074375.1 Tanacetum coccineum | reverse complement strand
TTTCTGCACCATTTTAGTATTTTAAAACCATTTTTCTTTATTTTTCTAGTCTAATTTTGTATTTTCTAGGAATTAAAATAGATTTTTGTTAATTCATTTTTCTTTAAAAATTCATAAAAAATTCAAAAATAGTTAAAAAATTCCAATTCTTTTTCCTAAAATTTTATTTTTAAATTTGTGATTTTTAGGTATAAATTTTGTTAAAAGTAGTGCCTTAGATTTTAAATTTCAGTTTTAGCTCGCGTTTTTACTTTTCGTGCATTAAAATTTCGTGCTATTTCATTGTTTTCAGTTTGTTTTATTATATTCGTAGTGTAATCAAAAGTTCAAAAAGTCCTTTATCATTCTAAACTCGAATCCGAATTATTCTCAAATCTCAATTCACGATTTCGTTGGGACACGACCCGAGTAGTACAATACTTCCCGGATAAAAATATACATATTGTGTTTTCTTTAGTGAGATTTTTACCTTATATTTCTCTTGATTGAGAAGTATTTTGGAAAGAAATTTTCACGGGATTAATACTATACGTATATAAATTTGTTTGCTTTTACTACACAATCAAGCATCCTCTCCAGATAATCATTTTATTCTGGAAACTTGACATACAAATGAAGTATCAAGTTTAAGGGAGGATTGTTGGGAATATAATGCTAAGGCATTCCCACTGCTAGTTATATGGTTCCCACTGCTAGAGATTTTTCCCACTGTTAGTGTATCTCTACCACTGCCAAGGTTTCCACTACATGAAGATAAGATCTACTCTGAGTCAAAGACGCGTATTGTTATGTTTGGAATGTATCTTGTGTATATCTCTTTTATTTAAGAGATACGGTTTAGGTCTTATCTTGTACAGGGCTCCTTGTGCTATAAAAGGAGTCCTTAGGTTAGAGTAGAGATAGACATTCAACACATACGCATACATCATATATACACATCTTTCACATACTACTCTCATAGCTTTAAGGTTTTGTAAACTCTAGTACTGTCAGAGTACTCGTATTATTCTCTTAATAATATTAAAGCTTTTTGGTTATCACTATTTTCATTTCATTTCATTGTTATCTTCTTGATCACTAAAGGTTAGATTCCGCATAGCCTTTGGTGAAACTCATTAACAAAGTTTCTCTCATTGTTACCTTGTGTTTATCCAAGATAACAATAACCTTATAACCTAAGGCATAAGATCCAAGTTTGGGAACAACAACTTTTTCCTAAAATTTCATACCCCCACTCAAGATCCCCGCCCTCTTTTCCCAAATCAAAACCCATAGTCTTCATTCCAGATTTCAAACATGGAGTCGATTTACAGACACTTACAACACTTGATTTCAAACCAGTTTTAAGTGACCGGTAGGTACTCATTACTACAAATCATTTGTTAATGTAATCTTTATCTATATAAAGATTCAGTACAAAGAATTGAATTGTGAGTATTTATGACTCAATCTGTATGACTTGCCTGTTATCCAATATTTCACATCCAACACCATAAGATCGAAGATTGAATATCTTTGCCTGTCATTCAATATTAATTCAATCATGATTTTTTGATTGTGAGGTAGGCACTAACCCTAATTTTCATCCAATATAGTCTTAATTTTTATTAATTTTGAGTATTTTATTAAACTAAAGCATATCAGGTTTGTTGTCGGTGACGTCCAATCTATTTGTTGGAAACTAGAAGATGAATGTTGTTTTAGTGGGTATCCAACAGGTACAACTCCACTAGACATCACATATTTGGTTTTGATGTCTATACGAATTCCACACTGAAGTTTTTTATTTTAGTTTTTTCGTTTATATTCAAACTTGCGTCGGGCGTTGTTAGTAAGTGTGTGCAAGCTTATGGCTTTTGAACCATAAGTCAAAAACCACATGAACCATTTGCATCAGTTGCATTCCTTACTGAACTTTTTTATAGCAACCATTTGCACATGCTTAATTTTATATAGAAAGCTTATGGCTTATGTGGTTTTCGGCTTATGGTTCATAAGATCACTTTTTGTGGCTTATTTTGAAACTTTTTGGCTTATATAAACACAAATATCTATACACTGATGCAGAATCCAGAATCCAAAACGGGTGGGTTTGTGGGCTCAAATGAGTGTGGGTTATAGGATTCGAAATGGGCCGGTTTGGGAGCCGAAATGGGGGCATTTGGATGCTGAAATAGGACTTAAACGGGTGCGTTTGGTGGCTAAAGGGGAGGCTAAAATGCGTGGGTTTGGGTGCTGAAACAAAGGCTGGAATCGGTGCGTTTGGGTGCTGAAATGGTGGCCGATGAAATGTATGGTTTTAGGGGCTGGAATTGGTGGGTTTGGGGGCTGAAATCCGGGTGTTCAGGAGCTAAAACGGGGCTAAAACAAGGGCTGAAAGTGTGGTTACCAATGGTGAGGACTCTGATGTTTTTGAAACATACTCACAGCTCTGTGCACGAAATGTGAGGCTACGGTCTCTCAGCCTATGTACAATAAGGCTGTAAGCTCCATGGCTGTTCACACTGAAGGTATTCATTTGTTTTTACATTATGTAACTACATCCTTATTGTCTCCTTTTGGTGTTTACTTTTTCGTTCTATCATTATGTTTGGCCACGGGTTCTAACTGCAATGGTCCTTCAAAAAGAATTTTTTTGAAGCTTAAGCTATGTACTTGCATATTTGAGGGAATAGTCATTGGTGAATATGAACAATATTGGCCTAAAAAACTATGAAAGTAACTATGATGGTGTAATCGCTGTTTTAGGTTTTTAGCCTCCAAAATCAGATAACGGTTTTAGATAATCAGAAATTTCTTTTAGTTTTTGTAGACCTGGCTTAAACTAAGGTGGAATGTAAATTGATGATTATAGCCGAATGTAAATTATAACAGGTGTGTGTGTGATGTAGGGCTAGAGCTGTGGTATCTAATTATATGGAATTAGAAGCTACTGAGCGCGGTGGAAAAATTATTATGGTTGCGGATTGGTGGTAATTTGTAATTGTTTACATGACGTATGGATACCCTGCAAGAATTTTAGTAGATATTGACACATTTTCATATTAGAGAGCTTAAGGACATTCTTGCTCAACTCGGATTTTGTACGCATGCGATCGAAAAAGGTTGTCGGAATTTTGTTGAATAGTGCTGTCATGAGCCATCAAATAGTCAGCTATCATGAGCCGTCAAATAGTCAGTTGTCATGAGCCGTGATTCTGCTCATGACCATGGATTCAAGCTGAGATTCAGACTCTAGGTAGAATCCGACATAGGCATATTGTGAGGTTATTGGGTTTTTGCTCAAACCATGAAACAAACCTTTTGGTTTACAAGTACATACCTAAGGGAAATTTAGGAAAGATGCTTCGTGGTAAGAAAGGCGGGTCATTTGCATTGGGACACAAGGTATAAGATCGCGTTGGAAGCTGCAAATGGTCTTTGTTATCTCCATCATCATTGGTCGCTGCTGATCCTTCATCGTGATGTTAAATCCAACAAAATTCTTTTGGATTCTAATTTTGAAGCTCATGTGGCTGATTTTGGGCTTGCAAAGTTTATGTATTTTAGGATACATGTCTGGCATTGTCGGTTCTTATAGATACATCGCACCAGGTATGCCTTATAATTTATGATCATAATTCATACGTTATGAATATGTTTCACTTTTTTATAAATATTACATTTAATTTATATTATGTTGTTTGTAGAATCTACGTACACGCTAAAGGTTGATGAAAAGAGTGACGTGTATGCTTAATGCGTAGACAAGTAGAAGTGCTGATACTGCACACTTTAGTATATTTTCTGCTTTTTCATTACATTTGTTTATTTGAGATATCTACTCCTATACATTTGTGTTAACTATTTTACACATGTTGTAGTTGGTAGCAACCGTTTGAATGCTGACGTGGGTGGTTCTTGCAGCCCAACTCATACCATGCGGTTGCTTAATTTGTCGTGCGTTGAAGGCAAAAGGAATTGAGATGATATGTTGGATCATACTTTAGAAGATGTTACGGTTCTGGCTTAACATTCTCCCACAAATGGGAATACACGGATTCGCCGGATTTATGGATCTATTAATGTAAGATGTTAGATGTGCTACTATGATTTTTGTTGCGCTCTTTTCGTGGTCTGATTATGCAATTTTTTTGCAGCTTCGAGGACTGGCGCATTCTATATATGAAGTTGTGAAATATTTGTGTTTTGTGTTTGCAGTAAAATTGTGATCTGTCAAAAATCACAAGAAAACAGTCAAAAACGGGCAAGCACGGACAAGAGAATCAGAAGAGTACAAAGCCGAAGCCAGAAATGTCAAGCCCCAGCCAAAGCCCCCCTTATCCTTTTATAACAAAACCACAAGGCCAATAATGCAATCCCCCCAAAGTTATTTATAACTTGAAAAAGAAGAAAGAAATAAAAGGGACTGAAAATGTAAAAAGGCCAAACTCCAACAGTTTTAACTGTCGAAAAAGGGGCGGGAACCCTTTTACTGTTCACCCATCGTTCCCAAAATTACCTCGCTATCAAATTAGAGGGCAAATCCAAATTAAAGGGTGCGTTAGTCAATTCAAGAGCTCCTTAACACAAATGAAGGGTCAAATCAGTCTTTATCAAGGGATTACTTATCCTCTTTCAAGCTCAAGCCACGTCATCAATGGAGAAGCACACATGGAATGTGGGTTTTATACCATTTCTACTCACATAAGTAACACAAGCTGTCACAATCAAAGAATGACAGCCTGGCAATCCTGAGGTGCACACAAATGATCCAACGGCTTACAATAGCCCTCAAATGATTAAAGCAATGAATGGCAGAGATTGAAGGATTGGAGAGCAAGGCAAGGCAACCTAGAAGCTTCTTTCAGAGACTATAAAAAGGCCTCACTTCTCACACACACCATCTAGTTTTTATCTTTTTCTTATCTAAGTTTTTTTTAGTAATTTAGTCTAGCTTAAATTCGTGTTTTTCTTAAATGTAATTTTCCTTTTTCAAGTAATGTAATCAGCTTCTTTAATTAATGAAATTCAGTCTTTAGTGTTCTAAATCTCATTTTTCTAAGCTCTCATTTAAAGTCATAAGCTCTCTTAATAAGCCAAATTGTCTCAATAAGCTCATAATAAGCTCTTTCAGTCTATAAGCTGAAATAGAGCTGTTTGAATTCAGTATTAATCTTACCTAAACCTTAAATCAGTTAAATCTATTATGGATCTTATTGGATTAGAGCTTTTTGGAAGGGGATCTTAACTTGGAAGAGATCCCAAGGACTTATACTCTAGCTTATTCATAAGCTAGAGAGCTTGTAGCTGCCTTAATTGGTTCCTTTTGTTTAGCTAAAGGATTAAGTAAGTTTCTCTTTTCATCCTTCTCTAATTTTAGTTTAAATTGCTTAGTTATAGCTTATATGCTTAATATTGCTTATTTGCTTATTCTCTTTGCTTATTAGTTATATGTTCTAGTCTGTTTTTGCTTATATAGTTATAGATCATTAGTTACTAATTTCTGTCATAATACTCATAAAATCCAAAAATATTAGTTTAATTTGTTAAGATCTTAGAATTTTACTTATTCAGTTGTTTAATCATGATTGCTAAGTTTGTTTTGAGCTAGTTTTTATCTTGATAAGTTTGTTTTAGCTATTTTTAATCTGGTATTTAGTATTCTGTTCATTAGATTTCTTTTGAATAGTTTTTCTCAAAAATTGTCATAATCTAAAAGGGGTGTTTGGTCTAGTGCACTCTTGATTTACACTAGCAGTACTAACATCAGTTAGTACTGCTGAACCTTTACACTACCAGTACTAACTAAAAAGTTAGTACTGTTTTCACAAGTTAGTACTGCTACCTTTGGTTTAATCTTTAGCTGAGTAAAAGTAGGATTTAGATTTTCAAATTCAAGTTAGAAGTAATCTAGATATAGCTTAATATGGTTTAGGTTTTAATTTTTAATTTACTGCTTATTTACTTAGCTTATTCAGCTGTTAAAAGAAGGAATTTTGCACTACCAGTACTAACAGAAGTTAGTACTGCTGAGTCTTAAGCCCAAATTTTGCCGTCAAAGTTAGGATTTAATAGCTTATCTTTTAGCATCTTATAGTCAAGTTATAGCTTAATATAGTTTAAGTCTTTAATTTTGTTTTCTAGCTTATTGTCTTAGCTTATTTAGCTGTCAAAAGTAATAAAAAACCTAAAAATTCCAAAAACAGTACTTAGAAACTTTAGAATTTTAATTTGTTAATTTAGCTTAAAAGACTAGATTTTATAGCTTATTTATATAGATTATAAGTAGTTTGATAAGTCCATAAAGTTTTAGAGTCTAGTTTAGCTTATTTAGGTTTTTAGCTTATTTGGATTTTGTGCTACTTTGCTTATTTCCTGAGTTTGCTTAGTTCATGATCAATTTCAGTTGCATAAAAGTAGTTTAAGCTTTAATTTCTTTTCATTGATAGATTAAGCATATCATAAGCTCATCAGAACTTCTTTCCTTTTTCATTTTGAACTAGTTTTGAGTTTTTTATAGCTTATTTTCTAAAACCAAGGGTTAAGCCCTCCTTTCTGTAAACAGCTTAAAGATAAGCTCTTTTTGAGCTTATTATTGATTTTCAGCACAAGGTTCTTTTATTAAATTTGTTCATTATAGTTTAATCTCAAACTTTGCTCTTTTAAATTTTTGATAATAAGCACTTTTCAAATCTCACCTTAATTCGGGCCTTAGTTTGTTATCGGGGAAGACCCTCAGGGACCATTCTTGTAATTTTTCGATTTTAGTTGTTCTTCAGTTAGTCCCTCCGTTAGCTTGTTAGTTTACCCGTTAGTTTCTTACGACTTTGCACCATTAGTCCTTAGTTAAGTATTTAATTAAATTTATTAGTTTTGATTAGCAATTAGGTTTAATTTTTAATTAGTTTAATTAAACTTTTATAAAAAGATAAAAATTAGGGCTTTTATTTTTAATAATTTTCTGCACTTTTTCTTTATTTAGTAAAATTTTAGTTTACATTTTTAGGGTTAAATTTTAGTCCATTTGCTTAATAATTGCGTTTCCGTATTTGTTTAATTGTTCATTTTAAATCTTTCCATATCAAATATCTTTGCTTCATTCAAATCAGGATCCGAACCTAAACGTGGTTTCAATTTCACTAGTCATTGGGGATAACGACCCGGGTGATCATACTTACCCGGTTTAATATACGTATTATATATTATATTATATATTTTTTTAAGAGTGAATTTTATCAAGGGTAACTTGGTAATTTTCTTAATTACTCTTTTAAGGTATTATATTTTATATTATATTTTAGGTGTATAAAACTGTTCAATCAGTTTTTGGCGCCGTTGCCGGAGACTAGTGTTTACGATTCCTACGTTTTGTGTTTGTTGATTTGGTTTGAAGATCCTTTCGTCCTCGAAAGTTTCATTCTTGTTTAAAAATTCAAAAGTCAAAAAAATTATAAAATATAAAAAGTAAAAAAAAATATTTTTCTTATTCTTTCTAGTATAAGTAAAAGATAAAAATTAAAAAAAAATCAAAAATCAAAAACATAAAAAATTGTCTTTAAAAAAGAAAATAAAATAAACAAAGTTGGTAATCGAACACCAACATATAAT
Organism: Tanacetum coccineum; assembly: GCA_026074375.1. NCBI lineage: Eukaryota > Viridiplantae > Streptophyta > Magnoliopsida > Asterales > Asteraceae > Tanacetum > Tanacetum coccineum. Next base: position 5,386 of record BQNB010067735.1, on the reverse strand, counting down.
ATCTTCTATTGAGATATTATCATTTCAATTTCCGGTGAACTTGTAATTGTTCACCCTATTCGTTAAATCGCAAGGATTTAACACTTGTCATTTTTGTCTTACGAAAATACGGCTACACTTAGAAAAGCTATTTTTCAAGAGCTACGCCGTGAAGTAGTTGATTATATTGGTTTTAAGTCTCTTTCGTGTAACGCTAAAATTCATTGTGATTAAAAAAAATTAGCAGTAAAAAGTTTTGCACAGCGTATTTTGTTAATTTTTCTTTTTCATGCGCACTCGTTCGCAATCTCGTAGACGTCGTCACAATCAACTCTTCGTGTTGTTGAAAATTTTGATTTTAGAAGTACACAAATTGTTGGAACATAAACGTTGTTCCATATGGCGACAATCGTACGATGGCTTTTAGGCTCACAAAGTCACTCTTTCTATTTTTGTTTCACACATCTCTCTTTTTGTTTTTGATTTCTTTCATTTCTTTTTACTTATAATTCTCTCTGTCTATTTTTGATTTCTCTCAATTCTTTTTGCTCACAATTCTCTGTGTCTGTTTTTAATTTCTCTTAATTCTCACAGTATTAATTATAACGTTTAGACATCCCGAAGTTCCGAACACTTCGATAAAGCATTTGCTTTTCCCTTTTTCTCTAGACGGTGAAGCCCGAGATTGGTTAGACAAGGAACCTCCAAGATCAATTCTCACATGGGACGACCTTGTTTCAAAATTCATAAACCAATTATTCCCACCTTCGAAAACAACTTACCTTCGAAACAAAATAACCAATTTTTTCCAAGAACCAAACGAAACCTTTAATGAAGCATGGGAATGGTTTAAAGGACTCCTTCGTCAATGTCCGCACCATGGCTTCTCGGAACTACACAAACTCGATACTTTTTATAATTCTTTGAATTCCAACGATCAAGATGCCTTAGATTCCGCCGCGGGTGGCAATTTCTTAGACAAGATGCCTCAGAAGGTTTAGCGATTATTGAAAGCAAGTCAAAGTTCGTTAACTCCAGATGTCGTGCTAGTGATTCAAGAGGAGTACGGATGCTCCTCTTTCTACTTCTTCACTTCAATAATTCTTTCGATATGCAACAATTAGCCGCTTCTCTCGAGGATAAGATGACTATTAAGATGAAACAAATGATGAATGAAATGAAAGCTTTAGTTGTTACTACTCCCGCAACCTTTAAAGTGGTTGAGGAAGTATGTTATTACATGTGGATCGAATTCCAATTTTAACATTGTCCGTTAACTCGAGGTGGAATCGATTTTCCCGTTCTTTTAAGATAAATCCCAACAATTTCAAAAAACGCAGCCGTGGTTATTTTTCTCAAAGAACCAAAACCTTCATTTGGCAAGCCAAATGAGCCGCCGGGTTTCAATCAAACCAAATGTTCAAAAACAAAAAAAAAAAAAAACCTAAAACCGTTATCAAGGAAACAATTTCAATTCGAATCAAAACCGTGAACCAATTTTAACCAAAACCGTCCTAACAATCAAGGAAGCCGTTTACCAAGCCCCACCATACCAACCACAAACAAAATCAACCTTTGTTAATCAAGCTTTACCATCCCGTTTCACAAGTTCAAGGTGTGTCTAAAAGGAATTTGAAAGTTATGCTAAAGCAAAATGTGCGAATATGAATACTGCAAATGAAGTTGGATTAATTTTCAAAGAAAACCAAAATGATTTTCAAATGAGTTTACAATGATTCTCAAACGGAAAAAGATGATTTTAGAAAATGATGCTTAGTTTCATGCAAAACTATCCACCAATCAACTTCAAGTTTCAAGTACTTTACCAGCAATCATTCCAAATCCTAGGAATGAAGCCAAGGCCCAAATTACAATCGTAGTGTATTCATCGATGGACCTCCATGCACCGCCAGTGGTGGAAAGGAAAGTGAGGTGACAAAGGATACGGAGCTACCGAGCACCGAAGACATCCAACCTCCTCCATTCGTCCAAGAACAAACCAAAGACAAAGAACCAATCGAAGAGCCTTTCTTTCGTTGCTAACAAAGCCAAACCTAATTTGCCTTACCCGTCGGAGACTCAACAAACAAAAGATTCGTGAATAAGATGACATTCTTTCTTCAAGTTTATGGACATTTCGTAATCGTCATTTGAGATTAGTTTTGGGGATCGGCTCTTATTCCATATGATAAGTTTGCGTCAATGTTTAAAAAGATGTTAAATAACAAAGACAAGTTGATCGAATTGACCAAAACGCCGTTGACATGAAATTGATTAGTGCGGTTGTACATAAAATGCTTTTGGAAAAGCTAGTGTACCGGTCGATTTCCTCATTCCATGTGATTTTTAAAGTTCGATAGTTACTTATCCCTTGCCGAATTTAGGTGCTAGTATCAGATCTCATGCCTTTATCCATTGGAAATGCATTCAACTCCCGGGCCTAACTGAAACAAAAATGGTATTAGAATTAGCCGATCGTATAATTTCCAAACCAACCGGTGTCGCCGAAAATGTTTTTGTCAAAGTAGGGAAGTTTTACTTTCCCGCCGACTTTGTTGTGCTTGATTTTATAGCCGATCCTCGAGTACCGTTAATACTCGGGCGACCCTTTCTTAGGACGGCTCATGCTTTAATCGATGTTTACGAAGGAGAGATTACTCTTAGGAACGATGATCAATCTTTAACCCTTAAATGTGGTGATGCACCTTCCATTTCATACAACAATCTCGAATCGTTGAAGAAAGTTGATCTAATTGATGCTGCTTGTGAAATTTATTCACAAGAAGTACTTGGATTTTCCGATTCCGTTGCTTACAACAATCCTTCTCCGTACTACGATCCGATTGTTTCCACTTCATCTCCGACACTTACTCCTTTTGATGAAAGTGATTTTCTACTCTTTGAGGAAGCCGATGCTTTTATAGCAATCGATGATGAACCAGTTTCGCCAGTTTTCAATGCTACGTACTACCGATCCCCGAGGGTGGACATTCTAATTCTCGAGGCACTTCTCATCAATGATCCATTACCTCACCCAAAACAAGGAGATTACTACCAGGATTTCAAAAAAGATCTTAAGTGGTTGAACCAAAGAAGGTCTTCACTCGAATATGTACTTCTTATGAAAACAAAAGTTGAAATTCCGAAGTCGAACTTAAAGAGTTACTCCGCATCTCGAGTATGCGTTTTTAAATGGAAAATAAAAGCTTCCAGTCATAATTTCAAAGATTTAAGCAAGATGAAAAGACCTCACTCATTACGTCTGAAAAAAACAAATAAACAAGCAAGTGCTTGGAAACTTTCTGATTCGAGGCATAGATCCAGAAAGTTCTGCTCTCATAAAAATCCTACTAGGAAGATGATTACGACACCTTCAGTCCTAACATCAAAAGGTGGGTTAACCTCCTAAATACATGACGTAACAAGAAAGAAGTAGAAAAACTTCTTGACGCGGGATTGATTTATCCGATCTCGGATAGTCCATGGGTTAGTCCGGTCCATTGTGTTCCTAAAAAAGGTGGTATGACCGTTGTCAAGAACGAAGAAAATGAGCTGGTGCCTACAAGATTAGTCACGGGATGGAGAGTTTGCATCGACTATCGAAAGTTGAACGAAGCAACTTGTAAAGACCATTTTCCGTTACCATTCATGGACCAGATGTTAGAGCGATTAGCCGGCAACGAGTTTTATTGTTTCTTAGATGGTTTTTCAGGGTATTTTCAAATCCCAATTGATCCTAAAGATCAAGAGAAAACTACTTTCACGTGCCCATACGGAACTTTCGCGTACCGTCGTATGCCATTCGGATTATGCAATGCTCCTGGAACTTTCCAACGTTGTATGATGGCCATTTTTCATGACATGATAGAAAAAACGATGGAAGTTTTTATGGACGATTTTTCAGTTTTTGGAGATTCTTTTTCCTCGTGTCTTGCCAATTTAGATAGAATGCTTAAAAGGTGTGAAGACACCAAATTAGCACTAAATTGGGAAAAGAGCCATTTCATGGTTAAAGAAGGCATTGTTTTAGGACATAAGATCTCTAGAAAAGGAATTGAAGTCGATAAGGCCAAAGTTGATGTAATTTCTAAGCTTCCTCATCCAACGACCGTTAAAGGAATTCAAAGTTTTCTCGGGCATGCTGGATTCTATCGAAGATTTATCAAAGACTTTTCCAAAATCTCTCGACCCATGACCCATCTCTTAGAGAAGAATACTCCTTTCATTTTCTCGGAAGATTGCATTCTAGCCTTTCAAACATTGAAAAAGAAGTTGACCGAAGCTCCAATTCTCATTGCTCCGAATTGGGACCAACCTTTTGAAATCATGTGCGATGCAAGTGATTATGCAATAGGTGCGGTTCTAGGACAAAGGATTGAGAAGCATTTCCGACCAATTCATTATGCAAGTAAGACTATGACAGAAGCAGAATCAAACTACACAACAACCGAAAAAGAAATGCTTGCAGTTGTTTACGCTTTCGAGAAGTTTCGATCATATCTAATCATGAACAAGAGTGTTGTTTACACGGACCACTCCGCTTTGAAATACCTCTTCAACAAGAAAGACGCCAAAGCAAGATTGCTTAGATGGGTCTTACTTCTTCAAGAATTTGATTTTAAAGTTATCGATACCAAAGGTGCTAAAAACTATGCAGCCGATCACCTTTCTCGTCTCGAAAACCCTTACGAGAATGTTTTTGATCCAAAAGAGATTACCGAGACTTTTCCTTTAGAGACTTTAAATGTGTTAACTTCTAAAGACCAAAGTACCCCGTGGTTCGCCGACTTTGCTAATTACCACGCGGGGAAATTCATTAAAAAAGGAATGTCGACTCAAAAGAAAAACAAGTTCTTTAAAGATGTAAAACATTACTTCTGGGATGACCCTTTTCTTTTCAAGACTTGTGCGGATCAAATAATCCGAAGGTGTGTAGATGGCAAGAAGTTTCATCCGAAATCCGAAGCTTGTCACAGTGGACCCACCGGGGGACACTACGGTGCCAACTTTACCGCCAAGAAGGTTTTTGATGCCGGTTTCTTTTGGCCTACCATTTATAAGGATGCTTTCGAATTTGTCAAATCTTGTGATGCATGTCAAAGACAAGGCAAAATCTCTCAACGTGATGAGATGCCTCAAAATGCAATCCAAGTTTGTGAAATTTTCGATGTATGGGGTATCGATTTTATGGGACCTTTTCCATCGTCTAGAGGAAACAAATATATTCTAGTAGCTGTCGATTATCTTTCCAAATGGGTTGAAGCGAAAGCACTCCCCACCAACGATGCTAAAGTAGTTGTTAAGTTTTTAAAATCCATTTTCTCCCAATTCGGTGCTCCGAGAGCGATCATAAGCGATCGTGGGACCCATTTTTGTAACGATAAGTTTGCAAGAGTCATATCAAAAT
>BQNB010067734.1:9834-31078 GCA_026074375.1 Tanacetum coccineum | reverse complement strand
ATACTGCTTTTCTATCTTCTGATTTTCTTCTTTTGTGTTTATTGTGTATTGAATTGATATTTGTTTCCACCAAACTTGTGCCAGTCTCTCAAGCTGAAAACCCCATATCATTAGACAATATATATAGCATAGGTTTAACCAGTAAATAGACTAATTAAAATACTAATAGAATATAGGATTAATGTTTCACTCTTAGTGTTCGACACCCTACTTATCGCGAACTCTATCTTGACCGGGTACACTGCTCGTTAAAGTGTTGTTTTAGGTTTGTCGGCTAAATATAAATTTAAAAATTGATAATCAACTAATTGACCCTACACGACAGCACATCAGGTTTTTGGCGCCGCTGCCAGGGAGTGAATTAATTAAACCTTATTCTTATTAATATTTCTAACCATTAATTAATTTAGTTTAGTGTAATCTAATTATTTAATTCTGTTTGTATTTATTCGCATTGTGTGTTTAAATTATTTGTTTAAATTCTTGCATTTAATTGTTTTAAATAGTATTCTGTTATGACTGATCACCTGATATGCCGTATCCACCAGTTGGATACGACGTATCAAACATTCTGCTCAGGACAGTGTATTGAGTTTTACAGTCTAAACAGCGTATTTATTCTCCAACAATACGGTGTATTCCGTAAACTTAATACGGCATACATTCAACAGACCTATACGGCGTATTCAGACTAATTGAATACGGCGTATCTGTCAACTGATACAGTAGCAGACCAAAAATCCACTTGTTTCGATTCTATTTCTGATAAACGTCAAATGCGTGTCGTAATAATATATAGTATTTCCCGTTAGATATGAAAATTGCTCGACAAACAATAATCAATCTTCTGAGTGTCGTTTCCACGGCGAGAGATGAATTTGAAAATCATGTTTATGTTTGAAATTTAGATGCTCGAATGTCTTTTAATTTTTGGTTTTGGATTTTAATAAAAACTAAAGAAATTAATAAACTAGATTAAACTAATTAATAAGCAAGCGAATAAGACGAACGATATAAAAAGAAAAGTATGCTTGTCAAGTAAAAGTGAATAGATTCTTAAGTGTGAAATTTTCGATCTTAATAATGAACTAATTTCAGTCTAATAAATTGGATCCCTAAAACGTTGGCTTAATATTGAATACGACTTTTTATCGAGAAATTAATCGCTAATTTAATGCCCACTTAATCTTACGGCTTTTGCCCGTTCGACTAAATAAAACACTAAACTAAATAATTTTTGCAAATTATTAATCACTAATCACTTATTAAATTCCACACTTAATTCACTAATCATAAATTTACTTGACAAGCATAAACTAAACTACTCACTATGCATAATGATCAAATAAGCTAAACTAAACATCTTATTCTAAGTGTACACTAACAAATTGAAAAAGGATAGAAAATAGAACCGAATTGAAGACCTGCAAGTAAACGATAACCACCCTATTTAATAAGCTAAAGAAAATACTTAAATTCTATCTAGCTTATTAAACCCGTAAGCTCCACGCCTCATGAGTAAACCGGCACCAAAAATCATAAAACACAAACAAACTGCTATGTAAAGATATTGATATCTAATTCCTACTTGATTATTACGCAACTCAATATTCTAATAGTGGCCAAATTGCCTAATTCTAACGCATGCCTAAACAATTTCTAAACTAGTCAAATAACAACCATAAGACCAAAAGTGATATATCAAATGTCACACCCCGCCAAGGCGGAAACACGAGGCGTAACATCGTTGATATCATCACAACACAATGGTGTCAACAATAGAGAATCACTAAATGCATAACTAAATATAAAAGACACTATGTGTCACGACAATACCAAAAAACAAAAGAAACCGCACGTCGTCTTGCATTAATGACAAAGGGTCCCATCAATACAAAGACACAAACGACTTACAAACCTAATAAAATCAAATAGCATTCAAAAGAATCCATGCAACAAACACGAACAAAACTCAAGAGCGAACTCCAAATGCATTCCTAACGATCTTTCCAGCCACATGTTTTAGCCTTAACATCCTCATGATGCTCACCTGAAAATGATGCTTTAAAACGTCAACAAAATGGTTGGTGAGAGTCATAGGTTTAAGACACATAACAAAACCTTTCAAACAATTGCTGCGATTACTAAAACAATTCATAACAACCATACGTGTCTCGCAGTCCACATATACATCACATCACTCACAAAAGGTTCATGGGTAGCTCACTACCCTCCAATCGAAACACGAAGTCAGTAGGTATTATTTCAACCATTCAGTTGGATCGAAAAGAAAGACTAGAAGAGAGAATGAAATATAATAAGCCTAAGCTTATTTTGGAATATTTAAGCTTAGATACGAATCGAATAAGCCAAATGATAGCTTAGCCGGCAAAATAAATAAGCTAGAGGAAAGAGTAGAAAAACGAAATAAGCAATGAACAAACTAAAATAATTCGAAAATAAGCTAGATCCTAAAAGCTCATTTACAAACTTATTAAATCGGAGCTTATGAAAGAAATATGCAAACAAATCAAATAAGTAACAAAACTACTCATTTGATTTATCACTTATTTGTTAATAAGCATAGCAAATAAGCCACATAAATTAGCTAGGAAGCAAAAGCTTATATTCAAAAAATAGAAGAAGAAAAGAAAAAGTAAATAAGCTAAATCATTAAGCACTTTCAAACACCAAATCTTATTTAATAATAAGCTCAAAAAGTACAATAAAAGGATCCAATAAGCTCACAATAAACTTTTACAAATCTATATGCTAAAAAGACATGAAAAGAAAATAAGCTAAATTTTAAGCTACACTAAAAACTACTCCTAAAACTTATAACTAAAAAAGTAGAAAAATATGTTGAAAACTCTCCTCTAAAATGTGAGGGAGCATGTGCTTTATATAAGCCAAGGGGGCATTTTTGTAACTTCTCAATCATTGCCACATATATTCAGCCAATCATTGCCATAAAAATTTCCACCTCGTACGCCAGCTCAATTATTACCCCGATCCACCTATTATATTCACACACGTGGACATCACAATGCGTCTAGATAACGCATACCATTCACTCGTTCATATCACATTTGCAACAACTGAATTCCTAAAACAAACAAGACCCCGCCATGTGTCAAGTTATAATTGGCTCTCCCCATCACCTAGTGGAGCCTTACGTGACAAAGGAGGAATTAATTCCTTGTCATGTGCTGCTGACGTCATATCCCACTTATATAAAACTAGTACCAGATTTTCCAATATAAAGATGGGCCAAGGTCTGTTATTTGTTGGGCCTTGGTTAATTATATTAGGCTATAACAAGTATGGGCTGGCCCGACCCATTTAAATGGGTTACGGGCTGGCCCAATAAGCAACAAAGACACCGTTGGACTCGTTTTCTCACGCTCTTTCTAATGGCATGCTCGAGGACTTTTCACGACTTTGTCTTGATTTTGAATAATGGGTACTCTTGATCGTGACGAACCCGTAATTACCCGTTTTTGCTTGGTTTTCAACCTTATTACCTGCAAGACATAAAAATACCAAACAAGCATATATGCATGATAATTATCCATAATTTAGCATTTTTAGTCTGATTAAGAGTGTTTTACAAAAAATAAATGATATGTGTTTTAGCACACATCAATTTCTTTCATCAGGATATATCCTACTGATTTATTGTCATTTGTTTCAGGTAGTGCATGACAAGAAGTTCTACAAAGGAACTACTCTCACCTTTTGAAAACCCGAAACAAAAATTTCGCTCAAGAAGGAGGCTTTTCGATACACCAAGTCTCCTAGAATTGAATTCACCAGAGTTCGATCACAATTTTGACATCGAGGAACAATCAGAGGAAGAAGTAAGAGAAACAATGACGGAAACAATGGAGCAGTATATGAGCAAGACCCGAGGAGATTACGGGTCGGGCGTTATTAGGCCCTCGATCAACCACGACACCCACTTTGAATTGAAGGGGCAATTTCTCAAAGAACTTCGTGACATTACTTTCAGTGGCTTAGAACACAAAGATGCAAACGAGCACATCGAGAAGGTTCTAGAGATTGTTGACTTATTTCACATCCCAAAAATAACTCAAGATCAAATCATGCTTCGAGCCTTCCCTGTATCCCTGACTGGAGTTGCAAGCAGATGGCTAAGGAACCAGCCATCAGGCTCGATTACAACCTGGGAAGTTTTTAAAACTAAATTTTTGAACAAATACTGTCCACCTGCCCGTACCGCAAAGAAAATTAAGGAAATCAACAACTTCCAGCAAGAACCCGATGAAAGCCTTTTTCATGCACGGGAAAGATTTAAAGAATTGCTAATGAAGTGTCCTCAACATTATTTGACCGACATGCAGGAAGTTATCTTGTTTTATAATGGGCTCGATGTTCCAACTCGACAAATTTTGGACTCAAAGGGTGCCATACCTTCCAAAACTCCGCTGATGCCAAAATAGCCATCCAAGAAATGGCTGAATACTCCTAGAAATGGCACAATGGAACATCTTCAAGAACCAGAAGTACTGAAACTTCTGACGAGCTTGCTGCTATCCAAGCCCAACTCAACAATCTCGGACGAGAAATAAAGAAAGTAAATGAGAAAGTGTATGCTGCTCAGGTCGGATACGAACTATGCAAGGGACCACACTATACAAAAGATTGTCCACAAAAAAAAGAAGGGAAAACTTAGAAGAAGCTTACTATACATAGTTCGATGCACCCTATCAACCTAGAGGACAATATAGAGCAGCGAGGCCAAGATTATACCAACAAAACAATGGAAACTCTTCGTATCCTAATCGAAGAACAAACCTAGAAGAATCACTGACCAAATTTATAGCAGAATCAGCTAAAAGGTATGAAGAAAACTCAAACATAATCAAGGAGATCCGAGCTTTTACCGATGCCGCAATAAGAAATCAAGGAGCTTCGATTAAGACCCTAGAAATACATTGCAAGAAAGAGGGTTTAGAAGCCTGCCCAGCTCTACAGAGACAAATCCTCGAGACCAAGTCAAATCAATCTCAACTACTAAACCTGGTTTTTCTAGGATACGCCGTATCGGATGTGGTCCATACGCTGTATTGGGCACGCAGCACAGGAGCTTATTTTTTGAAACAGTCCCTTTCCCAGGATGACTACAAAACTTTGCCTGTGATGATTGGAGAGAGCCACAAGATGTGAAGATTCTGGATGCTTATGATCACACCTTGCCTCAGAAAGAAAAAGACCTAGAGAGCTTTACTTTACCTAGTTTTATTCATAATATCTATTTTGATAAAGCTCTTGTTGACCTAGGAGCAAGTGTGAGTGTTATGCCATTCTCTACCTACACCAACCTTAGTCTAGGAATTTTATCTCACACTAGGTTGTCCATCGAACTAGCTGACCGAACCATAAAACAACCAAGGGGTATTGCCAAAAATGTACTAGTAAGGATAGGCAAATTTATTTTCACTATAGACTTTATCATCTTGGACATACCCGAGGATGACAATGTCCCTTTAATCCTCAGACGACCATTCTTGTCAACTGCCCATTCCAAGATTGACGTCTTTAAAAGAAAGATTACTTTAAGGGTCGGGGAAGAAAAACTTGTTTTTAAAAGTATTAAGCCCGCCTCTAGCATAATAAAAAGGGTCTTTGTGATAAAAAGTCTTGATTAAAAAACAGAGCTTATAGGAGAGGGCGATGAACCATTCGACCCAGCTTATGGTAATTACATAGAATTAAATGATTTAGACACACCTCAGGAACCTAAAACGAATCGAGATGTTGATTTTGAGTTAACTTTTGTTAAAACCGACTCTTATAAAATGAAATTTTCTTGTGTAATCGGGTATAAATATGTTATCGCTGACCTCCTCTCTTCCTTGTCCATTAACTTAATGTCTAAAAGCTTTTATTATTAAATAATCAAGGACAAGGATGAAGGGAAGAGTCATGCCGGAACTTTGATCGATATACCTGTTTTCGTTAAAAGATTTTCCATTATTTTAGGTTTTACCATCATTGAAGATGATGATATGACAAAAGACGTTGTGCTCGGCATGAAATTTTGCAAGAAGTATGCATCATGCCAAATGATTATGAAGAAGTTCGCTCTCGGGGATAAGTGCGAGCAAATTATGGAGGATAAATGAAAATGAAGAGATGGAAAAAGGTCGAACTTAAAGACCAGCTGAAACAAAAGTGCTTCCCGGGAGACAACCCGGTCATTTTAATTGTTTATCGCATTTTAATTATTTGTTGCACGAGTCTATCTTCCCAGACACTTTATACGGCGCATCGAACCCCTCTGGATATGGCGTATAAAGATGTCTGGACGTTATTAGTTTTTAAAACTAAATATTTAATTTTCAGTATTTAATTGTTTTTACAGGAACAATATGGCGTATCCTAGGGTTTGGGATACGGCGTATTGATCCCTGTACAGTCGTGTATTTAATTGTTTTCTTGTACCATTATAGCGAGATAGAAATTTCACTTGTCTTCTAATCTTTTATGCATGACCTTGCTGAAACTATGATATGGTATATTCTAAAAAGGACATGTGTTGAACTCATCCGGGCATGCTGAAGCCCTAGTCAACACACTTTTTGCTCAAGAACTCATCTTGGAGAATTATCACGAGCAAAACATCAGGGAGTTTTCTGTTCTAATTCTATTTTCCCTTATTATTTAATTGTTTTATCTATACAACAAGGACGTTGTATAATTTAAGTGGGGGAATGGAGAATTAGAATGTACTTGTCTTCTTTTTTACAAAATAACATGCTACGAGCTTAAAAATAGGTCAAATTAATCTTTTTTTGAGCATGACTTTTGTAAAAATCACTAGTTACATTACCTAGCGCGCTATAACCCTTGATATATATTGTGAGGTTAAGCCTATTCTATTTCCAACTATTTACTAAAAATTCCACAAAATTATGAGTGTGTCGGTGATGTAGTGGACTTTAGAACTTGGCCTGGTATATCACACAAGACCACAATGATTAGTATTGTGGATTTAGATGGAGGAACATGTTCAACTGATAAATTTATAGGATTAAACCAAATAGCCTACATGTCGTAAAATTAACTAACTACCCTGGTTAGTTAAATCTCGTGTAACCCTTGATTACTCTCATTTTTAGAGTAAAATCCCCTAGAACAACCTGTTGAGCCATTCTTTTCTTTTTCTACACCATATTATATGTTTCGTTACACCTTTGCCTACCGTGTAGATTAAGCCTATTTTAATCAATGTTGCTAGTTGCTTTCGTGTAAAGTTTTGTATTTCCTGTGTCAAAGTGAAATTTTTCTATCTCTGTAATGGTCGGGAAATTGCACAATGCAATGGGAAAAATATGTAGCTCGTAAGTTTCGCTACTTTCGCGATTATGAATCATGTCCGAAGAAGAAGTGTTACAAGGAAAAGATTATCCGGACGAATTATGACAGTGAAGACGGTGAAATAAAACCGAGATTTATGATGTATTGCCAAAAAAGAGAAAAGGAAGAAAAATAGTCAGTTCAAAAGAATTTTAGACCGAAGGAATTACTTGGAAGGATCAATTATTCGTTGATACATTACAAAAAATCAACGATGTAAAGTCTTATAAAAAGTGGCAGATATCACCACTTACTCTGTAAAAGTATGTAAATATCAGGATGTAAGGGAAATTGACCATTATGGGAATGCCAACTTAGGTTGTCTTTGTCGTTTCTGTGATCGAGGCGTTTGTCTATATGTTCGAGTCTTTGTCACGGAACGGTCGGGGGAAAGTTACTAGCAATCGTACCTTATTTGTTGGCTTAATCTATTTGTTTTCGAAATTTTGTTTAACACCCATTTTACTTCCCTTTCCTTGCAACTAACCATAGTGTCCACTCGAACGAGGACTTGTTCGAGCATGCATGTCTATTCTGTCATTACGGCCATGTATGCATGTCTCAGCTTCCTTGTTGGATGACGACTTTCAGTGAAAGTTAGAAGCTCCCTACCTTATATCATTCTTCATCCTAACCGCTAGTTAAACACGAACAGAGATGTGATCGGATTGTATGTGTCTATTTCGTCGTTACGGCCATGTATGTACAATACAGCTGCCTTGTTGGTGTGGAACTTATGGTGAAAGATTGTTGAATGATCTACCCTAAGCCTTCTTAACCCAATATAGCTTTTGACTTGTTTCTCCTTAGCTTTAGCGGTGGAGATGTGTATCCTTGCCAAGCCTATAATACGAAACTAATCACGACCGAGCAATTGAGCGTACCAGTTAAATGTTGCACCCTAGATTAGTTGAGTGATCTGAGTGTTTTCATTTCCATATTTCGTGAGGAACTTGGTTATGTATAGGTGATTAGGACAAAACGATGCTTAAACGAAAAATCCTCAACTTCTGTTGGGAAACATTTTCATAAACTGAAACTTTTCTAAAGTCTACTTGAGGACAAGTAGGATTCAAGTGGGAGGATATTTTATGACATCAAATAACGTCACTTTATTATATCATTTTTCCCATCTGTTTTGCCCACTTTTATATAATTATTGCATTATTTGGTACTTAATTGCTTTAAAGTTGATAAATGTAGTAATCCAGGAGTGTTTTATGAAGGCAAGCTAAAATGCGCATAATTTGGAGCTAAAACGAAGATATTTGAAGATTGATGATTTTTGACCAATACGCCGTATCTAACAAAAGAGATACGGCGTATCAGCGCCAAGACTTCATAAGAAAACGCGTTTGACCAATTCCCAATATGACGTATCCCTTATGTTTCCATACGTCGTATCCACGAAGATAACTATTTAAATATACAGTAAATAAAGTAAATTGGGAAAGATATCACTGATTGATTGAGAACGTAGCTCGTACTCTAAGGAATCTAGCCTAATACGCCGTATCGACCTTGCCAGATACGGCGTATCGAGTCTTTTTCATATACTATAAATAGAAGACTCAAAAACGAGTTTTCAGTGTGCAATATCATATTCTTTTTACTATACTCATTGAAGACGAATTTTAGAAGAGAAGATCAGCTATCAAGGTCAAGCATTAATCATGAATCCATAGAAGACGTCGTGTAATTTTTATCCTCGTATCGTTTTGATTTTTCATTTTTTGATTAACGCTTGTAATAATTACAATGGTTTGTGGGCTAATACCCTCGGGTATTAGCCATCTTAATGAAAGTTCAATGTTTGGTTTGTTTTAAAAATCAATTTCTTAATTTATCTGTTGATTTATTAATTATGTTAATCACCTCATACTTGGTTTAATTGTTTGACTATGCACATATCATTAGCCAAAACTGGACCCTAGTGATAACGGACCAAGTAAGTCTAAGATACCAAGGGATAGCTCTCCAATCGAGTTTTATATTACTTGACAAATAACGTCTTTCTTGTCGGTGAATTATGAGCTAGTTAGACCGGTAGTTACACCGTTTATGTATCAGTCAATCATGCCTTTAAATTAACTGATACAGATTTAAAAGTGGACTACCAGTATATAAAACACCGCAAACAATAAAGTTGTAAAGTCCCATTGGGCTAGGGTTTAAACAGGAATCGCCACTTAACTTGCTTTGATTCCCATTATATAGAAATAAATTAAACTAAAGGATGCTTTAATATTGCGATGCATTAATATGAAACAAGATTAATTGTGTCAATGTCTTAAGGATGATTGTCCCCCCGCCTAATCTTAAAGAATGATATGCCCGCTTCGAGATAGAAATTATTGCACTAAAACAAACAAACCGACATTAACTGGATTTAATATGGCAATATATTTTTCTATCAATTTGCTTAGTACCCCCGCTTTTCTATCTCCTGATTTTTCTTTCATATATTTTTTATTGTCTATTGAATTGGTATTTGTCTCCACCAAACCTATGCCAGTCTCTCAGGCTGAAAACCCCCATATCATTAGACAACGTATATAGCATAGGTTTAACCAGTAAATATACTAATTAGAACTAATAAAATACTGATAGAATTTAGGATTAATGTTTCACTCTTAGTGTTCGACACCCTACTTACCGCGAAACTCCATCTTGACCGGGTACACTACTCGTTAAAGTGTTGTTTTAGGTTTGTTGGCTAAATATAAATTTAAAACTTGATAATCAAATAATTGACCCTACACGACAGCACATCAATGCTCAATAATTCTTATGGAGATGAAACATTGGAAGAGCTAACTGTTGCAGTAATCATGATGGCACAAATTCAACCAGCTGATGACAGTGCTGTAATTGAGCCAAACTATGATGCAAAGGCTGTCAGTGAGGTAAATGCTTCACACAAAATGATACCCAAAGGGGTTCATGAACACAAGAATCATAGGAAACGTAAAACTGTTGTTAACACATCTGATGATGATCAAATTGATTCTAATATCATATTTGATAATCCTTATGTGGAAAATAATGGTGGATCGGATGAACATGATTCAAATGCTCACGACGAATATCATGATATTCAAATTCTGGCATATAATGTTCAAAGAGAAGATGAAAATAAAAATCGATTAAACAATGAGCTTAAAAAGCAAAAAGAGTTGCTACAAAAGGAGCTTGAGACGTGTCAGGAACGGGTCAAAACATTTGAGTCAAAAATGGTTCAATGTTCAAAATATAAAGAAACACGTGAAGAGTTGAAACTTGAAATACGTGCTGATAAAGACACCATTAAGTGAATTTTGAAAGAAAAATATATAATTAAAAGTGATTTTTTCAAAAATGAAAATGAAAATATAATAATTCAACATGAAACTCAGTTAGCTAAAAAGGCTTTCAAAGAATGAGAAAATCAATCTTAAAGATATTGTTGATCTCGAGGAGAAACTAAGTTCTCATGATCAAATTGTTTATAAAATAGGTCAATCAGTTCAAACAATTCACATGCTTGGAAAGACACCTAATAAAGTTTATGATCCTTTTATCAAAGCTGGGTTGGGTTATCAAAATCTTGAACGTCTAAAGAAAGCCATTGCAGCACAACAAAAAATGTATCATGGTGAAATGCTTTACAATACTAAATTAAACATTGATTCACCTGATTCTGAAGAAACTTTAGAGGATACGAAAGAAAGTCGATTGAAAATGAGAAACAAAATGGTTCAACTGGATTATGGAAAATTAAATGCTCTTTATGAAACATGTGTTCCTAAAAAAGAACCTTTTGTTGAACAAACATATTTTTCATTTCTTTCTACTTCTAATGAATGTTCTGAGTTAAAATAAGTCATGTCGGATTTACAAATTTCAAAAAATGCCAAAACAGAGCAAATTGTTAAAAATGTCTGAAAAATGGGTTTAGCAATTAAGAACTTACGGGATCGAATTGATGTCACTCTTTTAGAAGATAGAAAAAGGAGATGGATGTCTCACAGTCAAAATTATTTAAGAGAGTTTTATAAAACTGATGTAATTCCGATGTCAATATCTTTGTCAAAGACTTTGAAAGAACTTCAACAAGAACTCATTGAAGAAGTACATGAAATGTTAAATATTTTTGAATCAACGGAACAAAAAGTTAAAGAAAAATCTCAAAAAGAAAATATTTTTCAAAACGAAATTGATCGACTTTTGGAAGTATCCTTGACAAGAGAAATTCAAGATTGTGTGTTGATTTCTGTTGAAGAGCAAAAAAATGAGTTGTTACAAAATGAGATTGAGATAAATTCAAGTGACTCCAAAGATATCCAAGCCAATTTACTCAAGAGAATCAAAATTCTCAAAAATGATTTTAAGCGATCACAAGCTCAAAGTATTGATTTTGAACTTAAACTACAACATCAAAAAGAGAAAATGGATTGTGACGTCTCTTGGAACTCAAAGTTGTCAACGTTGAATGATGAGAACATGTTGCTAAAAACTTAAGTTGATTCTGTTATTTAAGAAAGAGAAAATATCAAACTTGAATATCAAAAGCTTTTTAATTCAATAAAAGCAACACGGACTTAACATCAACAGAGCTTGATGAGTTAATTGAACATGTTAATAAAAAGACATATGCTTATGCTGATGTGCGGGCTCAGAATCAAGATCTTTTGATGACAATATCTGAACTAAAAAATAAGCTTAAAACCATTAAAAAAGGGAAGAATGTAAACACTAAGTTTGACAAATCTGAGACCTCAGGAACACTTCTTTATGTAACACCATTGCCTAAAAACATAGCAGTTAAGGCTAAGAAAGTTTCAAATACTAAGGTTAATGCAGATAGGTCAAAACCAGTCACTTCATATTCAATACCAAAAAACGAGCAAAGTCAAAAAAGAGTGCGAATGTAATTGCAAGAGGAATGTATAGAATCACAAAAATAGAGACACAAACGCCGGATTCTAAAACTAACATGAATGTTTATAATTCCACAGGTGTAGAAAGTTCTAATAGTGTTAGAAGACGAAAGTCTAAGGACACTAAATCAAAGGACAGAGTTTTGAAGAACACTAATGATAAGAGACCATCTGCATATGTTCGAAAGATACCAACTAGTGTTAGTATATATTCTAATAAGCGTGAAACAATACATTCGAATGTATGTCAATCGAACGAAAGTGTATTAAATACCAAGACTATAAATGCTGTTAATGACGGTTCGAATATTGTTTGTATTTTTTGTGTAAAGATGTGTTTTTGCTTTCTCATGAAAAATGTCTTGCACGTTATGCTTTGTCTAGAGATTATAAGGTAAAGAAAGCCTAATTCACTACCCTCATAGCAGCAAGATCTAAGAATTTAGGAGCTACTTTTGTAGTTGCGAAATCTAGATTAAGTGTTGCTAAAACCCTAACAATAACAAATAATGTCTCTAGTGCGTTACTACTATCTCCTGAATCTAGTCAAAGTTGGACACTTAGCAATTACATGAAAAACAAAATTGCAACAAGTAGAAAGTGGCAGAAATGGTATGAATACCTACAATGTTTTAATTGGACACCCAAAAGCAAAACTGCTCAATCACAATATAGTGAAACAAAGAGTAGTACTCATGTTCGATCTAAATCTAACATACCGGTTACCACTCAGAAATGCGTAGCCAAACTGTCCACTCTTTCATCTGCATTTGTTTCATGTGATGCAGGCGATCCAGCCCGTCCTTTGGATTGTTGATAGCGGGTGCTCGAAGCATATGACTGGCAATCTGTCACTACTAAGAAATTTCATTGAGAAATTCATGGGAACAGTCCGCTTTGAGAATGATCACTTCGCAGCAATTACTGGATATGGATATTATGTTCAAGGCAATCTCACGATATGTCATGTATACTATGTTGAAGGACTAGGACACAACTTATTTTTGGTCGGAAAATTTTGTGATGGAGATTTAGAAGTAGCCTTCGTTCAAACACTTGCTATGTTTGAAATTTGGAGGGTGATGATTTACTTACTGGTTTTCGAGAATCTAATCTCTACACCATCTCCATTTTTGAGTTGGCAGCTTCTTCTCCAGTGTACTTAATGTCCAAAGCAACATCAACAACATCATGGTTATGGCACCGAAGGCTTTCTCACTTAAATTTTAGTACCATGAATCAACTCACGTCAAAAGATCTAGTTGATGCGCTTCCAAAATTTAAGTATAATAAAGATCACTTGTGTTCAGCCTGTGAGCAAGGAAAAAGCAAGAAAGCTTCACTACCACCAAAATTGGTTCCAAGCACATAATCCAAACTTGAATTACTTCATATGGATTTGTGTGGACCAATAAGGATAACAAGTATCAATGGCAAGAAATATAGTCTAGTGATAGTCGACGATTATTCTTGGTACACCTAGGTATATTTTCTTTGCACCAAAGCTGAGGCTTCGGATATGATCATCAATTTTAATAATCAAGTTCAATGGAATCTAAAGGCTCAAATTTTAAAGATTCGAACAGACAATGGAACTGAGTTCAAGAATGAGAAATTGCGATCGTTTTATGAAAAGTTAGGCATTGTTCATAATACTTTAATTGCTCGAACGCCTCAATAAAATGTTGTTGTTGAATGTAGAAATGGTACACTAGTCAAGGCAGCTCACACAATGCTTATCTTTTCTAATTCTCTAGAATTTCTTTGGGCGGAATCTATTGCTACTACTTGCTTTACTCAGAATTGCCCTATTATACATACTCAGTACAACAAGACTCCTTATGAGTTAATTCGTGGAAGAAAACCCAATGTTCAATACTTTCATGTGTTTAGATCTCTGTGTTATCCAACAAATGATTGTGATGATCTTGGGAAAATGAAACCAAAGGCTGACATTGGTATCTTTATTGGTTATTCTAAGTCATCACGAGGATTTCGTATATATAATCGCCGAACCAAAATGATAATGGAAACGATCCATGTCAAGTTTGATGAACTCACAACAATGGCTTTTGAATGCAACAATTCAGAACCCGAATTCAACTACTTAAATTTTCAAGATTCATCGGAAGATTTACAATCGGTACCGTCAAAAACAGACTTGGATAATTTGTTTGGTCCTTTGTATGAAGAATACTATTCGACGAGTCCTCCAGAAGTGTCAGATAATTCCGCTGCAAATACTCTTGATAACGAAGACACTTCTTCATCATCGTCAATTGTCGTTGAAGAAGATGAAGCTCCTCAAATAGTATCCTTGTCAGCAGAACAAGTTTTCAGTAAACCAGACACTCCAGTCTTGAATGATAATGCCGATGAATTAGTTCAAGAAGACGTTGCAGAACTTGAAGGAAATGCTTTCTATAATCTACCTCAAACTCATGTATTCGAAGAAGCTGAATCATCTTCAACATATTAGGATCCGTCAAATATGCACGAGTTTCACCAAACACATCGCTCTACTGATAAGTGGACTAAGAATCATCCAATTGAACAAGTGATTGGTGATCCCTCAAAACTAGTAATGATAAGACGACGTTTTCACAATGATGCTGAAGTATGTATGTACACACTGATAGTGAGTACTACAAAACCGAAAAATATCAAGGAAGCCATGCTTGATGCCAGCTGGATTGAATCCATGCAAGATGAGTTAAACCAGTTCAAATGCCTTGATGTTTGGGAACTTGTCGAATGTCCTATTGGCAGAAACATAATCGCAGTCAAATGGATTTAGAAAAACAAGACTGATGCTGAAAGCACGGTTATTCAAAAAAGTCTCGTTTAGTTGCCAAAGGATATAGTCAAGATGAGGGAATCGATTTTTGAGGAATCTTTTGCACCAGTTGCAAGACTTGAAGCTGTCAGATGCTTTTTGGCATATGCGGCACTTTCCTATTTACCAAATGGATGTCAAAACGGCATTTCTGAATGGTCCATTGAAAGAGGAAGTTTTTGTTCGTCAGCCCGATGGTTTTATAGACCCAGACTTTCCTAACCACGTATATCGTCTTAGGAAATCTTTGTACGGTCTCAAACAAGCCCGTAGAGCCTTGTATGACAAGCTTTACTCATTCTTAATCGAACACCATTTCACAAAAGGTATTGTCGATCCGACATTGTTCACAAGAAGACGCGGGGATGCCATTTTACTTGTTCAAATCTATGTCGACGACATAATTTTTGGATCAACAAATCTAGTTTTTTTCAAATAGATTTGCAAAACTAATGAAAGATAATTTTTAAATGTCAATGATTGGTGAAATGAAGTTCTTTCTCAAACTTCAGGTTCATCAATCACCCCGAGGAATCTTTATATGTCAATCACAATATACTATGAATCTTCTTAAGAAACACGAGAAGGAAAAATGTGATACCATTAGCACACCAATGGCTACGACCAAACTAGATGCAGACTTACAGGGTACCCAAGTTGATCAAACTAAATATCATAGTATGATTGGGGGACTTATGTATCTCACTGCTAGTCGACCAGACATTGCCTTTGTGATATTTGTATGTGCGCATTATCAGGTACGCCCAACTGAAAAACACCTCAAAGAGGTTAAATAAATCTTTTGATACCTCAGATAAAGCATTAACATGGATCTATGGTACTTGAAGGACTCTGAGTTTGAGCTAATTGCATATTCAGATGCAGACCATGCAGGGTGTAATGATGATTGCAAAAGCACATCTCGAGGCATTCAATTTCTAGGAGATAAGCTAGTCAGTTGGTCGTCTAAAAGCAAGATTGTACAACAATGTCAACTGCGGAAGCTGAGTATGTATCATTATCTACATGTTGCGCTCAAGTCATTTAGATGTGGACGCAATTGCTAGATTATGGATTTCAGTACAACATGATTCCAATGTACTGTGACTCAATGAGTACAATTGCCATATCTTGCAATCCGGTATAACATTCACGTACAAAACACATTAACATCCGTTATCACTTTATCAAGGAGCATGTTGAACGAGGTACCATTGAACTTTACTTTGTCAGGATGAAATATCAACTTGCGGATCTATTTACTAAAGCCCTTCCAAGAGAAAGGTTTGAGTATCTAGTTCACATGATTGGTATGAGATGTATGACTCCAACTGATTTGGATCGTTTGGCAAAGTTATCTTCTTGAATGAAATATTATACATCAAAAACTTTTTGTAAATACATTTCAAAAACCAAATACAAAATTGAAAAATGAAAAAACCAAAATATTTTCTTTCTTTTTCAAAAATATGAAAAACAAATAAAAATTTGAAAAAAAAAACATTTAAAAACAAAAAAAAGTTGAACTTAATGATACAAACACATATCTTCTCTGTTTCTATCAGTTTCATGATATTGTATTTCTCAAAAGTGGTTCTTTAAATGCAAGATAAATGTATCATGAACTGAGGGGGAGTAAATCATTCATAAAATGATCTTTCACTGCTAAAATATGTGGTTTGTTGTAACAATTCACATTTTCGGGTCATTTTACGTCAATAAATACTCAACTATTTATTTTAAACTTTTACGCGTTCACTTTTTATTTTTATCGTTAAGTTAAATCGCGTAAACTAAAAATCAACATTCAACATAAACGAGCATCAAACAAATAAAAGTTTACGTCAAACCAGTATTATATAATTATTACGAAGATAATTATTGATTTTTCACTTTTTATTTTTATTCGTTACGTAAAACGTTTACTTTTCGCAATAAACTACATTTTTGCATGCATGGGAACCCATAAACCCATCTATAATTCAACAAATACCCACCATTACATCCAATACCCAAAAACTATATCATTTCTTCCTAAAACCTTACTCTAGCCGATTACATTACAAACACATGAATTAAATCAACAAACCTCCACTAACTATTAAACTAATGTATCCTTTACTCATTGTATTGTAGCCACCAAAGATGCATATTTTGTCCCCCTTTGAGGCAATACTTCACTGCTAGAAACATGGAAAAGAAGAACCAATCATGCCCTTGTTGTGTCTACATCATTCACATCCTATTCTTACATCTAAGACATTGTTTAATATAAACACAATACCACATTTGATTATAAGTACCAGCATGTCAGTACACATATCTTTCACTAGAAAGTTGGCAAGCAAACTTCCCAATATATACTCCAAAACTCACGGCTAGAAAATAAGCTCCAAATACTTTCATAGTTTTTGATTTTTCAAAGTTTCAAGTATACTAGTGATATCAAGGTTGATATATAAGGTATATCAAGGGTATTTAAAAGCTTGGGTTGCATATAATCAAGGGTTTATTCAAGAAGAAATTAGGGTTTTCTGGCAAGTAAATTGGGTGGAAGACTTAGGTTTAAATTATGTTATCATTTCCATACATTCTCCTAAGGTCTAAACATAAACCATAATCTTTTCTAATACTTCATTTTCATATTTATATAATTGTTATATTATTAATCACCATCTAGGATTTATTTTATAAGTTTATAAAATAAAATGAGCATGAACCAAATTCGAATTTATGTTTTCACATGATGAAATGGTGTTAAAAATGTGTTCGAGCACAAGAATATACTTTATATAAGTGTTGGTTGATTTATAGATTTAGTTTATAAATTAATTGTTGAAAGTTTATTTATAGAGTTTATAAATAAATAATTACGAAGACATTTTATTTGGACATAAAATGATGAACAATAATTAGAGGACTAATAATATGTGAAAGATGTGTTATTAATTAAATTAGAGGACTAGTAATAGTTAAATTATGTCAAAAGTTTATAAAATAAAATATATATCATATATATATGAACTATTTTAATATTCTGTAACAATTCAAAGTTTTATAAATCTTGAAAGTATTTTATTATGATAGTACATATCATAAGGAATCCAAGCACATAAATAACTCGAAAACGAAGCTATAACGAAGAAGTTATGATTTTTGCAAGATTACGATAAAAAGTGTTTTTATAAAAGTTATATTTATAAAAACTGAAAAATTATTTTTTTAGTTTTTGTTTATTTTTAATTTTGTTTAAAAATAACATTTTTACATTATTATTCGTAAAAATATTTAAAATCTTAATTTTTTGAAAAAAATTTAAATTTTTTCGTACTTTTTAGATTTAAAAAAAATTATTTTTTTACGTTATTATTCGTGGAAAAATTTAAAATTTTTTAACAAAACTTTTAAAAAAAAAGTTGTACTTATTAAAATCTTAGTTTTGTAAAAAAAAAATTTAAAAATTTAGTATTTTTTAAAATCTTAGTTTTTAAAAAGTACAAATTTTTTTAAAAAAGTTTTGTAAAAAAAGTGCGAAATTTAAAAAAAAATTATTTTTTTAAAAAGTGCAAAATTTTAAAAAAAAAAATTAAAATTTTTTAAAAAAGTGCGAAGTTTTTTATAAAATTTTAATAAAGTTTTGTAAAAACAATTAAAAAGTTTTTAAAAGTACGATTTCGGTTAGATTATTTTTAAAAAGTTTTTAAAAAATTTAAAAATTTTCGCATTTTAAAAAAAAACTTTTTAAATTTTTTTTGTACTTTTTAAAAACTAAGATTTTAAAAAATTCGAAATTTAAATTTTTTAACAAAACTAAGATTTTAAAAAGTACGAATTTTTTTTAAAAGTTTTGTATAAAAATTTTAAATTTTTTCACGAATAATGACGTAAAAATTAATTTTTTTAAACTTTAAAAAGTGCGATTTTTTTTAAAAAAAAACTGTAAAAGAATATTAATTATTTTTACGAATAATAATGTAAAAAGGTTATTTTTTTAAACAAAATTAAAAAACAAACAAAAACTAAAAAAATATTTTTTAAAAACAAAGGTTCACGATTCATCCCTGGGGCAACAAAAAGTCAACAATACCCTCCTTTTAGATCCTCGTTAATACTTAACGGCCTTAAAAAAATTTACACCGTTAGTCCAAGGGATGTATCGTGCCTCAAAACATTGACGAAGTGATGTGTTTTGGGCAAACGTTTAACGAGGAACGTGAGCCAGTTTTTTGAGAAACCACAAGGATGATTTTTGCACTTCCCTCTAATTTAATTAAGTTAAAAGTTTGCAAAACAAATTATATATCATTTATATACGCACTGTATTTATATAATATCATTATATAAATACTAAAAATATTAAGACAATTATTATTATCAAATAATGAATTGTCAGACAAAGATGATATTTTTACAAACACAAATCCATGAACATCTATTTTACAAGTACACTTTAGTTATTGTTTAATCTTATAAATTAAACAAACATATTTAGATGGTGATGTAACTCTATAAAATTATATGTTGTATTTATTTAAATACACTATACTTATACGACCTATAATTAATTAGGTCGCATTTCGGAACATTCGTGACGATTACTTTGTTGATTTTGCTATAATCACTACATTCACTTGAGGTGAGTCTCATAGCCCCTATTTTACTTGTTTTCAACTGTTTTGAAGGAGAATACATGCTCGTTACAAACTTGTTTACTTATTTGTACCCGTTTACTAACTTGAATACATACTCGTTTACATGCCCGTTTATCTTATAATGATGCCTTTACTTTTTAATACTTTGTGAGTTTATAGCCACACGTTTTACTCGTTTTACATATACTTTAATAGTTTTTGGGGTGAGAATACATGCACATTTATAAATCATTACATACTTGTTTTCTTAACTTACTTACAAACTCATTTACATGATTGATTTCAAACCCGTTTACATGAACGTTTACAAACTCATTTACACGATTGATTACAAATTCGTTTACATACTCATTTACATATCTTGCGGTGGGATACATCACTTGTTTTCACTTATTGACACAAACACTTTAAACGTTTACAAATACCTTGATTTCTTTTACATAGATGCAATTACTCTAAACTTTTATGTATTGCCTAAGTAATCGTCACCTAGTATGTCTTTGGGAAGAGGCACCTAGTATGTCTTTGGGAAGAGGCACCCAGAAATAATATCTTTGGGAAGAGGCACCAAGTATGTCTTTGGGAAGTGGCACCCAGTATATATATGGGAAGAGGCATCCACATGATAACAACACGTAACAACATGAACTGTGGTTAAGGTATCGGTGTCATGAACTTAGGGGTAATCGTAATCACTTATTTGGTATGGCATACTAGGCAATACACACTTTAAACAATTGCGGTCCAATATTTATACTTACATTTTTGTGACTATTATAAGGATTAAAATGGTTATACATACTTTACAAATCTTTGACTCCAACATTTATACTTATATAAACCTATGAACTCGCCAACTTTATGTTGACAGATTTAAGCATGTTTTTCTCAAGTGAATTAGATGCTTGGCTTATCTGATGTGCATTGGAGTCTAGACTTTTCAAGAATACATTCATGGTTTCTACAAAATCAAATCTCGTTGTATTATTTCATGCTTATCATTGTGATGTAAACTTTGGGACAAATGATATATCAAGTTCAATTTTAAGAAAATCAACGAGATTACTTTTCAAACGACTCATTTATATGTCATTCTCTTATATCTTGTGCTATTGTATTATGAAGTAACGCTCCCGGACATATTTTCGCTGCGTCACGATTTTGGGGGTGTTACAACTGTAAACCCTGTAGAAAGAGAGAATATGGGTACTTGGCCCAAGTGTACCACCTGCAACTCCTACCATGTACCTGGAGGGCCTTGTCGCACATGCTTCAACTATAACCGCCCGGGTCATTTGGCAAAGGATTGTAGAGGTGTGCCAAGGAATGTGAATACTATCAATGCTAGAAACCCAACTGTTAAAGCTTGTTATGAGTGTGGTAGTACCAACCATGTCAGGTCAGCTTGTCCTAGAATAAATAAGGCAAAAATACCAGAAGAAAATCGTTCAAAT
>BQNB010067733.1:0-34093 GCA_026074375.1 Tanacetum coccineum | reverse complement strand
TGGTACTGCTCTACTCATGAGGCGCGGAGCTTATGGGTTTATTTAGCTAGATAGAATTTAATTATTTTTTTAGCTAAATAAATCGGGTGGTATTCATTTAATTGCGGTTCTTCAATTCGGTTTAATTTTCTATCCTTTTTCAATTAAATAGTGTAGCTTAGATTAAAAATGTTTTGCTTATTTTATCATGAGTAACGAGTAGTTTAATTAGTACTTGTTAAGTGATTTGGAATTTAAGTGCGGTTTTAAAAAGGTTTAAAAAATTAATAGACATTAGAATATTCCTATTTACATACCGTCATTTACTTTTAATGCAATTTAAATACTTATCATTTATTTTTAAAAGCATTTTACTTTACTTGTCATTTAATTTCTTGCAACTTGTTTTCTAAGGATTTTAATTCGTTAAACCTAAGCCCGCACTTAAGGAACATTTCACGTCACTTAGCAAGCATATTTGTCATTTATATCTTTTAAATCAGTTTAGTTTAATCTTTTAGTTTTTAATTTTAGAATTAATGTTAGTTTAATTTTTAGTTTAAAAATAGTTTAAAACCAAATCCAAAATATTTGTCATTCAAGCACCAAACGAAACATTCTCATGAATTTCAATTCATCTCTCGCCGTGGAAACGACACTCGGAAGATAGACTATTATTTTTCCTAAAGTAATTGTCTTATCTAACGGGATACTCTATACTACTATTACTATTTGGTATTATTATTTAGTTATATATTTATTATATATATACTATATATTAATTATCGAATCAGTTTTTGGCGCCGCTGCCGGGGAGAGGTGTAGTGATTTTTACGCGATTGTTTGTGTTCGAGCCTTGAAGAACCTTCCCTGTGAAGTTATTTTTCTTTATAAAAATATAAAAATACAAAAATATTTTTCATTTTCTTTTATTAGTATATAAAAACAAGAAAAATCAAAAAAATAAAAAAATATAAACATTGTCCTAAATAAAGATAAACAATTCATCATCAATATAATGCTTTCAAATGAAGCATTATCACAATAAGTTCCCGAACCAAAGATCAAAAACTTGCCTTTTGTGTCACTTGTGAGGTACGAATTCGCCGAATGCAAAGATTAAAACTTGCCTTGTTGTGTCACTTAGCGATTGTACGGCTCACCTTTAATTGATTAACAAACTACAAGAGGGTATAAGGAGGGTTGTTCCGAGGAACTACGACCCGAAAGGAGAAGGTTTTTAATAGCATCGCGTCTTTTCCTCGGCTCCTTCCCTCCTTGTGCGTTATTTCTTTTAACGAGCTAATAACCGTGAAGCTTGTTGATTAATTGGTTAAAGTAGGTCCGTTTTATCTAATTATTTTATTTTTCCTTTAACAAAATAATTGTTTAAAAAAAACCTAAAAAACCAAAAATAATCTTCTTTATGTTCTTAATCCATTTAATATTCATTTCTTAACTTCTATATTGTTTAATCTTATGGCGTTCATTCGACTATTGGATTATCGAAATCCTTTAGTTAATATGGCGATATAAAGAATGCTCGTCTTGTGGAGCTTTAGACACTACAGACTATTGTTAGTTCTAAAGGGGGTCATGAAGACAAATTCTTGTTCCTAAAAACACCCGACTACATCTCAACACTCCCTCAGGATTGTGTGGAAGTGTGAAACCCGGTTGAAGGTCTCAATTGCAAGGGATGTGCTCTATGGCTAAAGAAGTTAAAGACGTTTGGTTGACAATTATGTCAGTGACAAATGGAATTCACCAAACCTTCTAAACACTTACGAGTCATCCGATGACGATACCAACGTTGTTAAGCTTCCCTCGAGGCCTTCATTGCAAACGGACCCGATACAAATTACATCGCAAAGTCTCACTACAGAAATAAACCACAATATGTTGTTCCGAGTGTGGTGAGTTCCGTTAGAGGAATCTATTTGGCAACGAAGGCTCTTGTAAGTCCTTGTGGAAAGGAGGCTCATAATGTGTTAATAATTGTCCACACGAAGCTTCGATTATCTCTAATCCGGAAAACCTTGCAATCCAGACCATTGATGAGCTCTCACCATAAACTATGCCAAGTTTTGATCCGACGTGCTATTCCGAAAAAGAAAATTCATTACCTTACGTTTCAAAACCTAACTTTGTTGATGATTCTCCTAACGTTTTCAACCCACCTCCACAACCTCCTATCTATTCTTGTGAATTTACGGGAACGACGATAGCTCTTATGTCAATATTGACACCTCAAGATCCGTTTATCTATCCGGAACCGTGTTACAATCAAGACTTTAATTTCCCGCAAGATTTTCATGATTTTCAACAACAATATCTTTGTTGTGAAAATTGCGGGGGTCCTCATGAGACTTTTCAATGTCAACCGATGAATGGAAGGACATTATATGAGCCGAAAATCTTCTATGATTCTAATCTTTCGGCATTGACCAATTCACACCCCGTAATATACCGTCAAATCTCAGAATCTATCATGCACAAAATGAGCTTCAAATTTCTCAACAATACGATCAAGGAAAAATGACAACCTATGAGATAATGGACACTCTATAGCAAAAGAAAGAAGAAGATGAGCCGAATTGCGGAAGATCAAGCGGCTAAAGATCGATATTGGAAGATTCCCGTTTGCTATGATGATGACGAGGAAACAAATGACCATTGTCATATCACACCCACCTATTTACTAATTCGAGGAGCCCGTTGAATCTCACATAAAATGGAGGATAGTCATCTTGACACTATTCTGGCAACGGAATCGGACGAAGTAATAAAGTCTAGTTTTGGGAGAGCTTGTGTCCTGATCCCCAAGTGATCTAGAGGGCATATCCGAGGTGTGTGTGATGTGCCTCTTTGTGATAACCCTACCTACCTCCTCTAAAGCTTACAAAGATCACCTGAGATTGTCGTCAATCCGAATTGATGATGAAAAACTTCAATTGATTGACATGATTTTTGAGGACCATCGAGTACGTCGAAAGCATCCACCAGCTCATCCGATTTTGGATATCGTTATCTTAAGGAGGTGAATGATGTTGATCAAGAGAAGGAAGAGTTTGACTTAGAAAATATTCTTCAAATCCAAGACGTTATTCTTCGAGAGAAATTATTGAACATCAATCATCTTATTGCTAATATCGAGTCCTTTTGAATGATATAACTTTCACCCAATTGTGATGCTCAAGTCTCCTTCTCTAATTCAATATCCGCCGAAAGTAACTCTTTCTTTTGAGAAGTCCTGATACTACTCTCTCTTATCGGAAAATTCTTTACCCAAATTCTGAGTCTTTTTAGCGATCATACGGAAGAAGACGAGTAGTGGGCAGTACGCACTACTCAAGCTAAAAAAACCTCTTACCCGACTATGATGGGGAGGTATTTTTCCCATTTGTAGATTGAGAGGCCCGATCAGGGTGAGTAGACCAACCGATGAGTTATGCATATATTTTGGGAGAACCTCGTGTTTCATACTCCAATGTGTTACCCACTTCCATCCCACCCTTTTGGAAGATTCGGCACTGTATCACAATATCCGAACCTTCCTTCCTTATTTCACTTATTCGGTGATTTCTTATTTTCTTTTCTCCTCCAAGAGTGAGGATACTATTTTTGACCCCAGCATTTCCACTTTTCATTTTTCTTCTCTTAAGCCGGTGGCATTTTTGAATCCGATAGTGATTTTTTTCTATTCTACTTGGTATCTGCCCCCAGACAAAGGAATTCAGGGAGAGTCAACTAGAGACTAAAAGAGATAACTCGCACAAACAACAAGTATGCTTCTCGAGAGGAAGCAACCCGTGTCTATTTATTCTTTCTAAACAAGTGAGTGATTTTATAGCCTTAGTGTGGGGGCAATGCTTCTTTCTTTGGTATTGGGTGGTATTTTTTATTGCTTGCAAGGATTCCATCTCCTCAATGATCATGAAGACTCGTGCTTGTTTTCAATCCTTCAATCATCCGGTCTTCGATTTATTACTTATTATGGAATCATCAATCCTGATCATGTATATATATATATATATTATTTCCCCTTTCACACTTAGAATTTTTTTTGCATTTGCCTTTTTCATTCCTAAGTATGGGGGTAAAACCCGACATTTTTGAACATTGAGGCCAATGTTCCATTCTAAGTGTGGGGGGGGGGGGATTTCTATCGAAATGTGATCATACCTGTGCCTATATGTGTTCCCACGCAACCCTGTTTTGACCAAAATTTTAAATTTTTTATTGTTTTACTATGATATATACATATATATATAAAATGTATAAAAAAATGATGAAAATAATTAAAAAAAAATGTTAGTAACTAAAGTAGGCCCGTAGAACCTTGGAGCTTATTTTAGACTAGACGAGTTTTTAAAAACTCTCTAAAAATCAATCAGCTTTTCTCTCCTTACTTCGAGACTAAGGCGATTATTGCTAAATTTAAATTTAAAAAATTTTGCAGAGAAAAAAAAAAGTAATAGGGTTTAGATATGAAGTAAGATTCTAAAGCGTTGTGATTAGGTTGGAATATCTTTAAGAGCTCAAAAGAAAGAGGTTAATATAATTGTGGCTTATTAGCACCCATCACACAAAACACGCAGCTTACAAACGCTATAAAATAATTGTTGAATAAAATAAGTTTGCTTTAAGGTGTTTTATATTGTTATTTATTTTTTTTTTTTTTTCTTTTTTATTTATGCGATTCATGAGAGTTTAAAAATCACTTTGTAGAGATTTTCTTTCTGGAGAAGTAATAAAGGGTACACATCGCTGTTTGGATGTCAGTGTTGTGGGGAAAAATACTCCTGTTCCTCCTGAACCATGAGTCGGGGCTCACATAAACCGATGTGGGCCACAGTTGTTAAAAGACCCAATGAAGACTATGAAATTATTTGGCTATAATAAAGATATAATACTGAAGTAATTAAAAAAATAAACCAACCAAAGCCGAAATAAACACTTCTGGATCAAGGTCCGTGCAGATGGGATTCGCATACCGATGAGCCAGTCGTTGTTACCCATTACACAGGGAGACTGCAAGCATAAAAACTAAAAACAATGGGGCTGATAAAAGTTTAACTGCATCTTGCCGGTGCTCACAAAAACCGATGTTCAGTCCTTCTACAGTATGTGTGCACATAGTAACTAATCCTAGACTGATAAAAGTTAGCTCTTTATATGCTTGCTTCTTATATACATATCATGCCTTGTGTTTGCCCTTGCCCTGGAGGCATCACAACCAGATTTTTCACACAGCCTTCTAAAAGGAAGGTCAAGAAATTACCAGCAGATCGAAATATGTTTGCTGCCTTGTTCCCCGCTCACCATCGATCTATGCAAGCAGCTATTCTAAAGGTCCGATGTTACTAATGTTTGCAATAATAATAATATATAAGCCAAATTCAACTCTGGGCTTATCTAAATAAAGCCTCCATCTCAGAGACTCGTGAGGTTGGGTTATATTTCTGCGTTAGCGGGATATTGCGGATGAAATGAAGAAGGATAAAAAACCCTAAATAACTCATGCGAATTTATAACCTTGAATGATACCATCTTCGCACCATGATCTATCGTCTTTCTTTAGGAAAGGATTTTTCAAACTAATAGTGGTCTAAACCAAAAACCGCCGGAGCCACCTTTTATGTTAATAAGACATAATTTAATTGTCACCCACTAACAAAAAAAAGAAAAAAAAATCCTTAAGGAAATTAGGAATAATTGAGAGCGAAACGTTAAAGTTTATTATACTTACACAATTAATTATGAGTATATAGTGTTAGCGATCAAATCTTATCAATTAACTGTAGATTTTGTTTTAAGAAGTTTAGTATATTGGGGGGATTGTGAAAATCAAGGAGACAATCTCAAGACACCTCTCGTACTTTAAAGCCATTTAAATTATGTTTAATTTAATAAACTATCTAAGTTTATAATAATTATTAACTAAGTGAGAGGTTATAAAACAGGGAGCTTTCGACAATAACATGATTTTTGAAAACCTTCCTTTAATGGACTTTACTGTTCTTGATTGATAGTGAGGGGGTCCAAAATAAACAAGGGGATTTTCATTCTTATATTTATCCGGCTGATTTTATATATACATTTGCGTGTGAGACCAGCCAATGGCTGAGAGAGGGGGAAATTTAGAGCAATTGAGCTAAAACCACACATCATATTTGTACCATACCCCGAAAAATTGCAAAAAAATGGACAATAAACAAAAACACTAAAAGATGATAGGATAAATTATGTTTAAATATTTTGTATTGTGATTTTTATTCTTATTCTCTTAACTAAGTAGCAAAAAGATTTTGAAAACAAAGCAAAAACGGTAAATTTTTTTTTGAGGTTACTTTTTCGACGACGTTTTTCCCATGTTATCGATGTCGAAACAACAGTCGTTAATATCCCTTATTCCTCCTCTTATCAGCAACACGACCATTGGAAAGAGCAACGTAATTTAACGAGTCCAACAAAACCCGGGCCTTCCTCTTTCCTATTAGAACCATTTTAATTTGAACTTTTTTCGTCCCTGATTGAACCTTTAAAATACTATATAAAATGAACTAGACAAAATAAAAGGGTTAAGTAAATAAATAATGCATAAATATATACACGACCACACTTTGCCATAGCGCATTTGGTCTGAGTGGCATGGCATGCTTAGCGATATTCCCGCACCCGGGAGGTCCCAGTTTGAAACGCAAGAGGGTTTATATATCCCCCTCTACCCACGTCAACTCCAACGTGGCGGAACCTATACCCGGCGCCGGGGGGCGATCCAGACCCAGCACCATGATACCCCCGGGCCCACGCTCCCTATACAAACCCAAACCGCGACCCCCGAGCCAGATCCCGCGGCCCCATGACCCGGCCTGCCACCCGCCCAGTTGACTTGCGGTCAACCATCCCTAACCACCACCGTTGAAACTTGGCGGTGGTAAGACCGGTGGTGTCCGGCAGCATATGCGTATACCGTACGCGTTGACCGTTGCGCTTGGGAACCTCGTTTAGCCCGGCATGACGGGGGGGGGGGGGGGGGCCAACCCGACCAGTGACCACGATGTATAACTGTATTAGCCGGGTTGACCGGTGAACCCGCTGGTGGTCTGAGTGGACTTGTGCCGGTGAACAGTAAAAACACCACGTGGCACCCACTCAGTGGTGACAAACGCACATTCTAATTGCTTGGAGTAAAAAACGAGGTACCAGTGCAGGTGTGTAAGAGGTTTCATGTCAGTTAAACTACTAAGGAAGATCCCATATGCTCAAAACACCCACGTATGCAAAGACCTCTCAGTTGGGGTGAATCAAGCTGGCGGTTACGAGGTATAATCATTGGCGTATTAATAACGCGTTGGGACGAAATGACGAAAATACCCCCAACTTTTACACTAAGACGCATCTCGAGTACCTAAAAAAAAAGACAAAAAAATGGGCCCCAAGAGCACCTACTTTGGCTATAAATTGGAAGCGCAGCAACAGCAAAAGCCAGCTCATTGAAAGGGTGTTATAGTTTGATAGTTGTTTATTTTTTTTGTTTATATTTATAGAAAGTGTAGGAGTAGTGTAGCTTATTTTTAATGTCTTTTTTAGCTTATTAGTAAGCTATTTGTAAACCGCTTTATTTGTTGCAACATTAAATTTTAGCTTATTCGTGTAAACACCAGTAATTTGCTTAATCCCTAGAAGTTATTTCCCATGATTGGTGTTATCATATAAGCTTATTAAATGAGCTTATATATCTCTTAGTCATTTATCTTATATCTATTTAGCTTAATTTCCAAATAAGCTCATGCTTATAGCTTAGTTTTGGTCCTAACGAGCAAAGCTTATATTCCTCCAAAGCTAACTTCCATAGCTTATTTCGACTAGCTTATTTTATAATTATTTACGATATAGAGCTTTCTCGAGTGAGTTTTATTCATTAGCTTATTTATATTTGAATTGCTGTATTTTTATTCAAGCAAATTTTTTTTTTTCTTTATATAAAATTACACTAATCCTTAATCATATTCCAGTCTACGAGTTCACTTGATTAAAAAACCCACCTTAAGTTTTCGGGTGGGTATACACGAAAAATAAAAGAACTTCTATATTTTTAGAGCTTATTTTCTTAGCATAAAGTTTGTTGCTTATTTGTTAATTCTAAGCTTATTTTTTATCTTAGATCTAAAATCTTTAAATATATAAATATACCCGATCCCAAAGTTCACATTGATTGAACACCTTTAGTTACGATAGATTTAGATCTAAAATTTTCATCTTTTAGCTAATTGTCTTTAGAATAAAATTCTAAAATAAATAGATTTTGCTTACTCATCTTTTTATCTTCCTTATTATCTTCACTTTGTCTTTACTTTTTTCCAAAAATACTTATTGTTTGATTTAAGCTTTCGATTCGAATGCAAAAAAAAAAAAAGGGGTGTCATGAGTCTCCTACATTACTCCTCTCGACTTATTCACTAAGGGTCATTTTGACACACTTTATCTTACCGAGAGAGCTATTATGTAAGGCTTATGTAGTCATAAATTCCTTAAACTTTACTAGATTTGTCTTATAGCTTATAACAGGGACGGGGGCGGTGGGAGACTAGGGCTTATATTTTCGAAGGGACTGAAGTACTTATTTAAGAAAGAAGTGGCCTAATTTATACAGCTTATTTAAATCTTCAAAGTCGTTTCTCGAAAAAGCCATGATAGCATTTTCGAAGTCTTATATCTATGATTAATATTATCGAAAAGTAGTTTTTTATTATAAACGAAATACTCAAGTATTTAATTTTAAAATTAACCAAAAAAAGTTAATCAAAATAGCCTATATTATTTCTATCTCAAAAAAGATTTCATCCTTAATTAAGCGTATAATTTTGTCTTAACATTTTAATATCTTATTTCTTTATATTCCATCCATTCCCTTCTTTCTTCATCTAAGGCTGGGCTTAAGGGACTTGATAAGGTTGATAAATAGGATGAGAGTTTTGATCTTTAAGGTTTTTTAAATGAAAGTACTTAGAAGAATGAAAGTTGCGGTAACGAAAAAACCGATTAATTGCTAAATAGTGAATAGAAAGCCTTTTTTACGTTAAAATGAATAGAGCTTATTTGTTTATTAAGTTTTGTAAGAGTCCCGCGTATATGCACGGACAGGCTAATAGCCCCGAATGGCGCACACAAAAAAGCCCAAGCGAACCAACGGACTCAAAGCCCAATGACATCATATCCAGACCAAGCAAGCAAATTCAAGTCCAGAAAGGAGCCACAAGGCGTCGAACGGGTCCATGAAGGAGTTCCCAATACAAGATACCGGGACGATCAGCCTAGTAAACCAACCAAAGCTGCTGACTTCACATTTTAGAAATCTATATTGGATAACGTCAACAAGAGATAACGTCAACCAAAAACACAAAATATAGGACTGACAAAAACAACACGACACGATAAGCATACGTCAACTAAAGAGATGTCACCAACCTAAGACACAGACGAAGAGACATGACGAGAAGGGTCGTCACCTACATGCCAGAAACCGCGTACATCTCTACAATGAGGTTCTCGATTAGTATAAATACCACCCGATTACATACAAAGAACACAAAATAAAGCATTAACCACTGCGACCACGTACCTACACACTATAATTATTACTATAGCCCCACGGCACCCATTATACAAGCCCCTTCGGCTCATAATTCAGACATACATACACTCACAACGTCGCGCCGAGGCGTTTGGTCCTGGTGTCCACACAACCCGGGGCGAGTTAACGGGTATTTCTTTCTTCTTTTCATGTAATTCAAAACAAGAGGATACTTCACCAAGAGGACAGGGAGAAAACGCACTACCTAGACCTCACGGCATGGTAATTTTACCTTAACATTTTTGGAGCCATCCGTGGGATTTCGTTTATTATCTCATCTACCCTACCACCGCAAAGAAAGAAAGATGGAACCATCAGGAGTGAGGGTGAACGATCGGATACGATCGAGAAGGGGACTTATTTTATTTATAAGAGGGACAACTTTTCCACCTCCTCACTACTAAGCACAAGATAAGAGAGGGCACGATTTCGGCAATAAAGCCATAATCAAAAATCTTACAATCCGACAGAACAAGGCTTGAAACCGATCAACGTCTGGGACTTATTGGAAAAACAGACAATATACCTCAACTATAAGAAAGGACGTGTCGCGAGAGGCAAAGATGTCGGCGCGGAAAATCACATAAGAATACTTAAGCACGGCCTTCAAGGACAAAACTAACAACAGAAACACACAAAAAAACAAAAACAAAAAAACACAACCCCTTTACCTAGAAAGGATCATTGAGTTCGCTGGCCCAAATATGTTACTGCTGCGCAACATCACGCTGTATAGATAGGTGTCCACTACCCCCTGACCCCGCCGATCATTTCTTAAATCGTTTTTTTTTACGTATGGCAGAAGCAAACGTCCTGAGAATGCCCATGCCGGTATGGTGTCGGATGTTTCATCAGCAAACATTGAACGAGGATCCAAGGGGGCTGGTTTCGAGAGAGTCTTCCATCAATGGAACATCAATGAATGGTAGTCAACTAAGGGGAAGCAGGCATTCACCCCACCAGAGCATACTCAAAAAGGGGAGGGCTGGAAGAGGAGGGCGGGATACAAAGAGCCCCATGAAACACCAAGGTTATCGAGAAAGGGCAAGATAACGAGACCTACCTATGGAATCGAAACCCCCCCCACACCAATAAAACCCACCAACCAAATCCGGAACTGCACCTCCCCACAAACCCCTACCGTAACACACCCCTACAACAAACACCCAACTACCTGTAAGAAACAAACCAACCGGGCCCCGGTCGTTCAAAAGTAGAAAGATGGACGGTGGAAACTAGTCTCACCTGGGTGTACCGGAGGACCATGCAGATCACGTCCTTCATTGGATTCAATAAAATCTCCTCCTTTAACTAGCCAAACGCTTCTCAAGCATCATACCCCAAAACAGTTGATGAAATGATAGAAGGGTGGATGACTTTGTCCGAGTCGAAGTAAAACGTTTGAGCCCGCACGGAACGTCCCACCAAGGAGAGTCGAGGGATAATCATAGTCGCCTGTCCCTTTTCCCGACAGAACCACGAGATTTCAATCAGAGAATTGACCTTTTTCCATACCAACCTCCACCAAGAAAATGTGGACAGAGACAACACCGAAGTGCCAATCACAGTGAAAGATAACTACAAGAGGAAATATTATAAAAACCCAATATCGAAGGTAAAGACAATTTCAACGGTGGAAGGCAATAGGGATTGCACAGAGCTGCTCCCTATCCCCAAAGGGACCAAGCAACAAAGTCATACCTGTACATTCCTTGGACTCTCTGATTAATTGTCACCAAGAAATTTATAGCTACACGGAAACCCCAGCTGCAAATTGCCAGCACCAAGACCAGTGGCAAATCCAATTGAGGAACAGGCGACCACTGATAAATACTATGACCTATATCACCAAAGATAAGGGGTCATCTACACTAATGATTGCATACAATTGAGAAAACAATTAGAAAATAGCCCCTCGAATCAGATCAGGAAAGTTTTTTGAATCACTTAATGAAGGACCTCAAGGCAAAGAGATAGGAAGGGGGTCAAGGCAGAACCCCCTCCAGATCTCCACCACAAGGTAACACCATGGTCAGAATCCACACTCCTCCATAAGAGAAGAAACGAAGGACCTAGAGCAAAGCAACATAAAGCTTGGATAACACCCCTATCCCACTCTTCCCAGGGGTCATATCAGATGATGCACTGATGAACCCTCTAATCATCAAGCCGAAAGTTGAAGGTTAATCTGGTAAGGAGCGTGAGTAAAATGGATGTGAGGTTTCATACCGTGGAAGTCATGTTTGAAAGAACATTGTTTTGAAAACTTTCTACACCTACCTGCGACAGGAGTAAGGGCCCAACGACTAAGAGAAACAAGAACGGCACTTGGTGGGCATCTGCCGGCGAGGAGGCGAAAACCATTATTGGGGAAAATCCGATCTGGAAGTTTGTTTGGGAATGAAGACTGAGCAAAGGAGTGCCCGTTGAAAAATGTTTAGTCGTGCTGCATTGTTCCCTCCATCGCTACAACATAATCATGGGAAGATAACCAGGTAGGAAAGCACTCATGGCTATTCATCGACTATCAACTCAATGATCAGGTATCCCCACTTTCCGACATGAATAGCCCCTCTGGTAACGCACGGGCAACACGATAATCGATAGTCAGACATCGAGAAGTGCAAGGCAAAAACAGACTAGGAGAAGCAACCGAAACACCACAAGACAGGACAGCCAGATGAAAGGGCAGACCTACTAACAAATACTAGTTAATCCCTATGCAACCCAAGAACAAAATCAGACCAAAGGACGGAAAGACTCATATTCATCCAGTTTGCCAAAACCAACCCCAAAAGACACGCCTAATAAATAACATGGCGGTCTGTATTTCGCTATTGGGAACCTCTGCCATGACACGGGGGGTGCCACAACGAAGATAGAGTACTCCCGTCCAAATGTAAATCCGTCTTGGAAACATTCTGCCAGAGAAAGAACGAAGACATTTTTCTCCCCATCCAGCAACAAGCCAAGCAGTCACTAGTGAGTAGCCGAAGATTGGGTAACTGGGTAAGAGCGGAATAGTCCGCACCAGTCAAGTACCCCCCTGACATCATATCTCTAATCCCAGTTCTAGTCAAGAAATGAGATGGAACAATGGAGGAAGTGTATTTGATTTAAGAATTAGAACTCTGGCTGCGTGTCGCCAAAAGACTATTAAGGCCCTTGCCATAGTATTGACTGCAAGGATGCAAGGTCAAGCAGTCCATGGGATTCAAGTACACAAGTGCAATCCTTGATGCCTATACAAAGGGAACCAACAAATTCAATGGCAAGAGAAGATGAGGCACAAGACAACCTTCTATACAAACCGCGCACGGGACATGACTCTACAAGAAGATGCCATAATGAGGTTTAAAAAAAAAATGCGGGTGCCACCTCCAACGTTGGTTGACCTCAACTTTTCCAAAAGCCAAAAATAGGAAGAAAACCTAAAGCATATGTGGAATGACATGGTTATCAAAAGAAAACGATGATAGGGATCTCCTACCCCTCCTCTGGCGGACATTGCAGAAACGTTCGAAGAAATTTTTTGAATGAAATAAACCGAGAAGACAGAATCCCAAAAAAGTATTCGAACTTTAGGGGCGACGAAGAAAAAGAAGGCAAAAATATTTTATTTTTTTTATTTTTATTATTAGGGTACTCTCACGTCAACAACTACAAAACGGGAGGTAGAGAGGAGGGGAATGGGAAGTGGGTATATTGGAGGAGAGGAAAATGAGAGGAGAATTACCCTAAAAATTTGCCTTCTTCTATCGCCATAAACGAACTTTTTGTGGATTCAGCTTCATGTTTTATTGCCTTAAAATTTTCGAACTTTTCTCTGCAATGTCGCCAGGAGATCCCGTCTCATCTTTTCTTTTGATATAGACTCATGTCCATGCCACATATGCTTCTAGGTTTCTTTCTTTTCTTTCCTAATTGGGCTTTGAAAAGATGATTCAACCCAACCCGTTTGGTAGCTGCACCCCGCATTTTTTAAAAAAAACCAAATGGCATCTTCATGTAGCAGTAGTCCCTTGCTCATGTTAGAAGGTTGTTTTTCCTCAGCTTCTCTTGCCAAATCCATGAATTTGATGGTACCCTTTGTAGGAGCAACAAGGAAGAGCACTTGATCCTTGAAACCCCATACCTGCTTCGAAACCTTGCAGTCAAAACTTAGGCAAGGGATAAATAGTCTTTTGGGAACACAGAGTTCAAATTCTTACAATCAATACAACACCCCATGTCCATCACATTTCTTGACCAAGAACATAACACTGGTTAGAGAAAGAAATATGTCGGGGTACTTCCTTTGGGCGGCACACCTATTCCAGCAACTTAAACCCATTCGTCAGAGTCGGGCACCCTCTCTTAGTGACAACATCAGCATTGCTTTTTTCTCTGGAGAAGAATGTCCCTTACTTTCTCTTCTTTCTCTCTGGCAGAAGATGAGGTTTCCAAAGAACGGATTTTCAATTGAGGGCGTAACTACGATCCGATCTTTCGAGGATTTCGAGAAGGCAGAAGAAGGCAGAGGTACGAAAGGCAATAAACCGACCGGTCAATGTGTCAGAAGGTTATCCTCAACCCCTCCCCAGCTCACAGACCTCCATTTCATAATTAGGAAGTGTCTTTAGTTGGTTCTTGCAAACTGGAGAAAGTCTTCCTCCTATGGTAATAATTTGATCTAGGAAGCAGGGATTAACTAGTATTTGCTTAGTAAGGTCTGCCCCTTCATCTGGCTGTCCTGTCTTGTGGGTTTCCGGTTGCTTCTCCGTCAGTATTTGCTTTCCTTCTCGAAGTCTGCACTCTAAGGAAATTACTCTGCATTATCGATTGCCACCCCCTGCCCGGGTTTACCCAGAGTTGCAATCTCCTTTTCTGGAGTGGGGAACCATGATATTGAGAGTAGATAGTCGATGGATATAGCATCAGAGCTTTCATTCCAACCTTGGTCTTCCCAAGATTATGTTGTAGGGAGAGGGAACGCGAACGACTAAAAATTTTACGGACATCCTTCTGCTCAGACCTTCATTCCCAAAACAAACTTCCAGATCGATTTTCCCCAATGGTTTTCGCCACCAATCACGACCAGGGAGTCGCCGGCGAAGCCCAACGCAAGTCGTTCTTGTTTCTCTTAGTCCGGCCCTTACCTTCGCAGGCAAGTTTTCAAAACAATGTTCAAACATGACTTCCACGGATGAACCCTCATCCACATACACACGCCTTACCAGATAACCTTCCACTTCGGCTTCTATGATTAGAGGTTCATCAGATGCATCACTGATATGACCTCCCCGAGAAAGGTAAAAGGGTGTAT
Organism: Tanacetum coccineum; assembly: GCA_026074375.1. Taxonomy (NCBI): domain Eukaryota; kingdom Viridiplantae; phylum Streptophyta; class Magnoliopsida; order Asterales; family Asteraceae; genus Tanacetum; species Tanacetum coccineum. Next base: position 19,169 of record BQNB010067733.1, on the reverse strand, counting down.
CATAGTCCAAGCTTATGTTGCTATTGTGCGGTCCCCATTAGTATTATATTTCTCTTTATTACGTATCTTTTATTCTTGTTTTCTCTTCTGATTCTCTCTTTCTCGTTTCTTCTCGCTACTTCTTTTCTTTTCTTCTCACATTCCTCCTCTCTTTTACATCTCTTTACCTTCTCTATTCTCTTTCTTTCCCTTCTTCATCCTACCTTGTTATTCTTTTTAGGAGGAGAGGAATTACATAAATCTTCTGAAATACTGACCGCCAAAGAATGATAACCTATCTAATCGGGTGGGGAGTGAAACAACTAATAAGGGGGACCAAGGGATAGGGCTTGGGTGAGGGCACTTGGTTGGGGGAGGGACAAACGGGATAGTGGTTGCGAGGCGGCACGAGGGGAATCTACCTTCATGTACATTTCCCTCCCCCTCTTTTTGCTATCACTCTTCAATACTATATATTCTACCCACCCCCTTTTCCAATACCTTATTTTATGTTAAACCTTCATTCCCTCCCCATTCCTCCCCTTCTTTCCGTTTCTCCTTCTCCTCACCCTACCCCCCATTCTATCATCCTTATAAAACTTCTCTATCTTCCATTTCTCCTCCCTCCCCCCCTTTTACCTACCTTTATTTCCCTCTCATTTCACTCCCCTTCACACTTCCCCCTTCTCCCCTTATTTCTTCTTCGTTTCTCACTTTTTCTTCTATTCCTCCTTATCAGTCTTCCTTCCCATCCCCCCCCTCTCCCCCCCTCACTTCCCCCTACACCCTTCTTCCCATCCCTATTTCCCTTCTGTTCCTTACTCCTTTTCCCCCCTCTTCCCTAACCCTCCCCCTTATCCCCTTCACTCCTGCCTACCTTACCTCCCGTCTTCTCTGTTCCCTCCTCCTCTTTCCACTTCCCCCCCCCTTCTTTCCGCCTTTCTCTCCTCCTTCTTTCCTAATCTCTTCTTTCTCCCTCCTTCCCTTCCTTTCCTTTCCTCCTTTCCCTGTTCATTATCCCCTTCCCCCCTCCTTTCTTTCTTCTCTTCTTCCATCTTACTCATCTTCCATCTTTCGTATTCACTCCCTATCTTCCCCTCTTCCATCTTCTCCCCTTCTTCCCTTCGGTCTTTCCTCTGGGTTTCGTTCTTCCTTTTCCCTTTTCTTTCTCTCCTTCCTTCTTATATCTTCTTTCTTCTCCTACCTTCTCAGAGGAGGTTATCCATCCCCCTTCCATTCCTTCCTTTCATTTCTTCTTCCTCCTGCCTTCCCATCTGTCCTTCTTCTTTCCCTTTCCCCCTTCCTTCTCCTGTTTGATTACCTTGGGTGAAAGGAGGAGGGTTTCTTCCCTTCTTCTTCTCTTCGCCTTGACGAACTGTTGGAGTGACCCTGACTCACCACCCCACCCTTGAACACACCCAAGACCGCACCCGCAACCCCCCCCTTCCTATGACAACTTTCAATACTCTTTCATTTTATTCTACTTCCTTAGTATTTACGAACCCCCTCACCCCCCCTCCCACCCACCCTTCCTACTCTTTTCACTCTAACTTCTGATCTAATTTTCTTTATTGTTCTTTGAGACCCCCCCGCCACTTGGACACCCCTTACTACTAATCTACTGTCTTCTTGAAATCTTCTCTTTAACTCTTTCCTTCTCTTTTTACTTAACTCTCTACACTTCTTTCGTTATTGCCTTAGAGGGGGGTCCCCTTTCCGCGTCCTCTTACTTCAATATTTCAAGAAACGGGAAGAAGGACCGGAGGACCAGAACTTCCAGACTTATCATATACAAGTGATTCAACTTTCCCTATCCTATTTCAGGGCTATTTCTAATTGTATTCTCAATTGTATGCAATCATTTGTGTGATGACGCCTTCTCAGGTGATAGCATGAGAATTTATCCAGGGTCGCCTGTCCTCAATGGGATTGTAGGGCCACTGGACGGGTTCTTGTGCATGGCAATGCAGCTAGGGTTTCGTTACTAAAAATAATCTTTGGGCACTAATCATAGAGGTCCAAGGAAATACAGTACTAGCTTTGTTTGCTTAGTCCCTTTGGGGTGATAGGGGAGCTCTTAATCCCTATGCCATCCCCGTTGAAAATTTGTCCTCTACCATTAATGGTTTTTTATAATCATTTCCCTTGTATGTCACATCTTTGCCACTTCGATTGTCTCTGTCATATTCTTGGTGGAGGTTGGAAGGTCAATCTCCTGAGCAAACTCGTGGGTCCTGTCGAAGGACAGGCGACTATGACTACCTGCTGACTCTCCTGTGGGAGGTTCCGTGCGGGCATACTTTCTTCTACACGACAAATTCCATCCACCCTTCTCATCATTTTCATCCACGGTTTTGTGGGTTACTGTCATGCTTGAGAAGCGTTTGCTAAGTTTCAGGAGATTTTATTGAATCCATGAAGGACGAGAATCTTCATGACCTCCGGAACACCCATGATGAGACCGGTTTCCACCGTCCATCTTTCTATCTTTGAAAAAACGCCGGTAGGGTCACGTTAGCCCTTCTCCATAACCTTGGTGATCTCATGGGGCCCTTTGTAATACCCGCCCTCCTTAATGAGTAATGCTGTGTGGTGAATGCTTTCCTTAGTTGATACCTAAAATATCATTGATGTTATTGAGTGGAAAGACTCTCGAACCAGCCCCTGGCTCTCCGTCAAATGATTGCTGAAAACATCCGACAACCAAACCGGCATGGCCATATCTCCCTGATTTGACTCCATCGAAAAACGATTTAAATGATCGGCTGGGTCAGTGGACCCATCATATAGCGTGATGTTGGTAGGCATAACAATTCTGGGCCACAAACTCCCATGATCCTAGTCTAGTAAGGGGTGTTTTTTAGTTTTTCCGCATGAAGGCCTTTGCTAAGTATTTCTCGGCCTCGACATTGCTTTTATCCTCCCTCTCAGGCGACACCCTTTCTTTTAGAGGTATATTGTACTGTATCAAAAGTCCAGACGTATCGGATCAGCCCTTGTTCTGTCGATTGTAATCTATCATGGATTATGACATTTATTCCCGAAAATGTGCCCTTCAATCTGTTCCTTAGAGAGAGTGAGGGGGAGATCCCCTTCTCGCTCGTAACCCGATCGTCCAACCCAGTCCCTCCAGATGGTTCCATCATTCTTTCTTAGCTGGTAGATGAGATAAACGAATCCCACGGATGGCTCCAAAATGTTAAGGTAAAATACCATGCCTTGAGTCTAGGGTGCGTTCCCTCGTCTCTTGGTGAAGTATCCTCTTGAATTACCTGAAAGTAAGAAAAGGAAAATACCCTTAACCGCCCACCAAACTCGCACCACCGGGATGTTGACACCAGTACCAAGCTCCGCTCGGGCGTAGAGAAGTACGTATGTGAATAATGAGCCGAAGGGGCTGTCTATGGGAGCCGAGGTGAGCAATATCGTAACAAGATGAGTATGTATGATGAGTGCAGTAAAATGCTTGTCCTTTGAATATTAAAAATACGGGGGTATTATACTAAACGAGAACACTGTAGAGATCGTACGTATCAGGCTGATAGGTGACACCCATTCGTCCAGTCTCAAACCGTCTAGTGTCTATAGATGGTGACATCTCTTTTAGTTGACCGTCAATAGCTATATCGTGTAGTCGCTATCATTTCGTGTATATGGTGAGTTTTCTCATTGATGACGTTATCCTAAGTTTCTAAAAAGAAGTCCGCGCATTTGTTGATTTTACTAGTGACGTCCCGTAATCTGATTTAGAGGAACTTCATATGACCCGTTCGTACCAATGTGGCCTTAACGACTTAATAAGCTTGCTTGGTCTGGATGATTTCGAATGGGCCTTGAGTAGGTTCGCATTGGGTCAATTGGGCTTTGTAGTGGCGCCCAAATCCGGGCTATTTGCACCATGTCACCCGGCATATACGCGGACACTGAGATACGAGAACATAATAAAACAAATAAGCTTATACTTTAAAAAGCTTCTACTTTCACTTAATAAGCAAAAAAGGTGACAACCTTTATCACTAATTACTATTCATAAAAACCATAAAGAACACAACTTCATCAATTAATAACCCTATAAGGACCCTTAAGCTCCAGCCTATAAGATGAAGAAGGGATGGAAAAAGAAATTAAAGAAATTAAAAGTTAAGACAATGATACTAGAAACAGATGAAAACATCTTTTTTTTAGGAAAATAAAGCTATTTTGAAACTAATTTTTTGTAAAAATAAAACTAGTAAAAAAATCTATATAAAAAAACTACTTTTCGAAAAAAAAAACTAGAATAAGCTAAAAAGCTATCAAGGGCTTTTTCTTTTTCGAAGAAAAAGAATGAAAAGAATAAAACTTATAAATAAGCCACTTCTCTTAAATAAGCTGACAAGTAGCCCTTCGAAATAACCCTAGGCTTAATAAGCTATAAGAAAAACTAATGTAAAGTTAGAACTTTAATGACTACTAAGCTAAATAATAAGCTCTCGAAAGAATAAAGGTGCATACAAGACATAGTGACTAAGTCGAGTAGGAGACTCATTGACACCCTTTTTAAGCATTCGAATCGAGCTTAATCAAACAATAAGTAATTTTGAAAAAGAAGAAGAGACAAGAAAAAGAGAAAAAGGAATGCGAAAAAGCAAAAGACTATTTTTAGCAATTATTTCTAAAGACAAATAAGCTAAACAAGATGAAAACATACCAATAAAGATCTAAATCTATCCGAAACTTAAGGTGTCATCAAGTGAACTTGGATCGGGTATATTTAAAGATTTAGAACTAAAGAAAAAAAACAAGAATTAAAAAGCAACCCCCCCCCAAACTTTATGCTAGAAAATAAGCTAAAAATATAAATCTATTATTTAGAATGTAATCCAACCCGAAACGAGGGTGTTTAAATCAATTGATACTCGATCGTATATGATTAAGGATTAGATCTATTAAAGAAAAAATATGCTTGAATAAAAATAAGCAAAGATCAAAAAATAACTAAAATAAAAACTCACGTTCGAAAAGCTCATACATCAAACAAGTCAACAATAAAGCAAGTCTCAAAAATAACGAAGCGCTAAGGAAGTAGCAGCTTAATGAGAATATACGACTTAAGAGATCGGAACCACCACTCAGCTACATAACATGAAGCTTATTTGGAAATAAGCACAACAAAAGAAAAAAGAAAAGACAAGTAGAAATAAGCTCTAATAAATAAGCAAAAGAAAAACAGCCAACCCCTTTAAATAACTTCCTCATTTAATAAAGCAAAGAAATCTTTGATTACCACACAAAAAGCCTAAAATTAGCACCAAAAGCTTTTTTTACAATCAAGCAAGAGCACTGAAGACTACAAAGACATAAAAATTAAGCTACATCTAACTCCAACACTACTATGAAATGTATAAAACAAAAAAAAAAAAAAAAAAAGAACTAAACGAACTAACACCCTTCAATGAAGCCTGCTTGTGGCGTTCCAATTAATCGCCCAAAGAAGTTGGCTTGGGGCATTTTTGTCTATTTTAGGGTACTCGAGATCGATCATTAGTGTAAAAGTTTGGGGGTAATTTCGGTCATTCGTCCCAACGCTAGTTAAACGCCAAGAAATACCTCGTAACCCCCAGCTTGATCCACCAATTAAGGCAGCCCACGGTGTCTATCTGGATCATTCCTCGAAAAGCTGAACTAACCCTCGTACACGCCCTGTACAGTACCTCGTACTCCAATCATTAGAATGCCACGTGTCACCACCTGAGTGGTGCCACGTGGTGTAATTACTGTTCCGGCACCGTCACCGGACCACCATCGACCACCGAGGCAACGTGGACAGTGGTCCAACAGGGGCCAGCGACGTCAACGCGACGGTCAGACGCAGCCGACCACCCCGGAGTCAACCACCGCCAGTCAACTGGTTGACCGCAAGCATCGGTCCCCGCTGGGGTCAGGGCCGGTGTACATCGGCCGGGTCAGGCCGGGTCTGTATCGGGGTCGAGGGCCGTGGTTTCAGGATCGGGTCTGGACAACGGGTCAGGTCAAGGTTCCGCCACGTGGCAGCTGACGTGGCGTAGAGGGGATAAACCCTCTTGCGTTTCAAACTCGGGACCTCCCGGGTGAAATCTCAAAGCAAGCCACAAGACCAACTGCGCTAGGCAGTGGTCTTGTTATATATATGCATTATTATTTACTTAACCCTTATTTGTCTAGTCATTTAAACTATATTAAAGGTTCAAGACATGACGAAAAAGTTCAAAATAAAAAGTTCAAATATGAAAAAGGCCGTATCTTAGGACTCGTAATTTCGTGCACTTTCCAAATGGTGTGATCGAGGAATATTAACACTTAGTTTCGACCTCGATAACCATGAAAACGTCCGACGAAAGGTCCACCCAACAAAATAACCCGAATTTTTTTGCTTTTTTTTTCAATCATTTGTACCTGTAAGACATAAAAACACAATACAAACATATTAACAACAACATATTTATCATATTATAGTCGTTTTAGTCCATTTTTTACCATTTATTTCCGGGTACCAATTGATGTGTGTTTTAGCACATATCAAAATTCCCCCACACTAAGCCATTGAGCTGACTCACAAACCGAATGATAAATAAAAAACACGCCTGAGAAAAAAATAAATAATTAAATCCATTTAAATTATGACCCCTCACTATCAAACAAGAAACGAGAAAATGTCATTAAGTAGGATCAAAATCATTATTTCGAAAGCACCCTTTTAAACCACTTATATAATAATATTAAAAACAAAAGATAAGAAATTAAATAACATTATTTAAAAGGCTTAAAGAACAAGTATCGTCATACCTTGATTTCACAATCCCCAACTAAACTTAAACCAAATCACAGTTAAATATAAGAATAGATTGCTAACACTACTCATAAAACTAATTGTTTAAGTATATAACTTTAAACTTTCCGCTCTCATATTCCTAATAATCCTCTAAGTGATGTTTTTTGTTATTGGTGGACAAATAAATTCTAAGTCCTGTAATCACCAAAAATGGTGCCGGCGGATAATAGACCCCAATAGGTTTAAATCCATTCCTAAAAGAGCCGATATCAGGTGAGAATAAGGTCCACATTAAGAGGTTCTAAATACGCATATTATAAGGGTTATCCTTCTTAATTTAATCATCCGCAAAAGACCCAACTCCTAGTCCAGAGGAAGTAGGCTTTATATTTAGATAACCCCAGAGTTGAAATTTGGCTTTATTATTATTATTGCAACATTATTAAACAAACGGACCTTTAAGGCAGCACGAATCGATATGTGACCGGCAAGATGCAGCAAACATATTTCGACCTCGGTAATTTCCTCGACCTTTTAGAAGCAACATCGGTTGTGAGCCGGCAAGATGCAGCAAACTTTTATCAGTCTCGGATTATTACTATGTGCCTTATTTAGAAGACTGCAACATCGGTTGTGAGCCGGCAAGATGCCCAGCAAACATTATATCCGCCAAATTTTTATTATAATTATACTTTCCTTCACCCGTAAACGACAGTCCCATCGAATGCGAACCGACATGATCCAGAACGTTCTTATTTCGCGCTTTGGTTTATACATCATTATTCTTATTCTTATAGCCAAATTTCAAGTCATTGGAGTCTTTTAACAACGGCCACATCGTATGTGAGCCAACTAGGTACCAGGAGTCTAATTCCCCACAACCCCTGACAAAACATCGATGAGTACTTACTTTCACCCGAAGGAAACTCTACAAAGTGATTTAAACAAAGAATCGCAAAAACCTAAAGCAACTTCATTTTATTCAACAATTATATAGCGTTTAGTAAGCTGGTGGGAGCAAAAAGCCACAATTAACCTCTATGAGCTCTAAAGATATCCAACTAATCCACGCTTAGCATCTAACTTATATCAAACCCTATTACTTTTTGTTCTCTGCAAAATTTTAAATTTAAGCAAACGCTAAGTCTCGAAAGCTAAGAGAAAAGCTAGAGTTTAAAACTCGATCAAGTCAAAAGCTACCAAGTTCTACGGGCCTACTTGTTACTAACATTTTTATATTTTCATCATTTTTTTATACATTTTATATATATATGTATATATCATAGTAAAACAATAAAAAAAAAATTCAAATATTGCTCAAAACAGGTTGCGTGGTGAACATCAATAAAGGCACAGTATGATCACATTACGATAGAAATAATCCTTCCCCCCCCCCCCACACCACACTTAGAATGGAACATTGGCCTCAATGTTCAAAAATGTCGGGTTTTACCCCCATACTTAGGAATGAAAAAGGCAAATGCAAAAAAAATTCTAAGTGTGAAAGGGGAAATAATATAATAAATATATCAGTGATCAGGATTGATGATACCAAAAAAAGTAAAAAACGAAGACCGGATGATTGAGGATTGAAAACAGCACGAGTCTTCATGACTATGAGGAATCCCTAGTCAAGCAAAAAAAGAATACACCAACCAACGAAATAGCAATGCCCCCACACTAAGGCTATAAAATCACACACTATTTAGAAAGAGAAAAAAAAACACCGGGTTGCCTCACGAGAGCACTTGTTATTGTGCGAGTCTCTAGCGTGACTCTCCCTGAAATTCCTTTGTCCCTTGGGGCAGAAACATAAGTAATAGAAAAAACACTATCGGATTTTCCATATGCCGACCGCTTAAGAGAAGAAAAAGATGAAAAAGTGGAAATTGCTGGGGTCAAAAATAGTATCCTCACTCCTGGAGGAGAAAAGAAAATAAGAAATCACCGGATAAGTGAAATAAGGAAGGAAGGTTCGGATAATGAAGTCCGAATCTATCAAAAGGGTGGGATGGGTGGGTAACACATTAGGAGTATGAACACGAGGTTCTCCCAAAATATCTTCCATAACAACGTTGGTCAACTCACCCTGATCGGGCTCAATCTCAAAATGAAACAAATCATAGTCGGGAAGAGAGTTATTAGCATGAGTAGTGGTACTGCCACTACTCGTCTCTTCCGTATGATCGCTAAAAGACTCGAATTCGGGTAAAGAATTATCCGAATAAGAGAGAGAAGTATCGGACTTCTCAAAGAAAGAGTTACTATCGGGGATAGGAAATAGAGAAGGAGACTTGAGCACACAATTAGGAGTGAAGTTATCATTCAAAGACTCGATATTAGCAATAAGATGATTGATGTTCAATAATCTCTCTCGAAGAATAACGTCTTGGATTTGAAGAATATTTTCTAAGTCAAACTCTTCCTTCTCTTGATCAACATCATTCACCTCCTCTAAGATAACGATCTCCAAATCGGGAGGTGATGCTTCGACGTACTCGATGTCCTCAAAATCATCGTCATCACTTGAAGTATCATCATCATTGGAATTGACGACAATCTCAGAGTGATCTTTGAAAGCTTTAAGAGGGGTAGGGTTATCACAAAGAGGCACATCACACACACCGTCGGAAATACCCTTAGACTCACTTGGGATCAGGACAAGCTCCTCAACACTAGACTTTATTTACCTCTCCGATTCCTTATTGCAGAATAATGGGTCCAAGATGCTCATCCTCCATTATGAGAGAGTCAACGGGCTCCTCGATTAGTAAAACGGGTGTGATTGCAATGGTATAGTCCTCGTCATTATCATAGCAAATAGGAATCTTCCAATATCGATCTTTAGCCGCTTGATCTTTCGCAATTCGCCTATCTTCTTCTTTCTTTTGCATATATTGTCCAACCATATCACATATGGATGTCATTTTCTCCATGATCTTATTTTGAGAATTTAGAATTCATTTTGAGCCAAATGAGAATGGATGATTGACGGTATATTACGGGGTTTGAAATTGGTCAACCGAAAGAATTAGAATCATAGCAAGAATTTCGCTCATGATAATAGTCTTCATTCATCGGTTGACATTGAAAAGTCTCATGAGGACCCTCGCAATTTTCACAACAAAGATATTGTTGTTGAAAATCATGAAAATCTTGTGGGAAATTAAAGTCTTGATTGTAACACGGTTTCCGGATAGATAAAACGGATCTTGAGGTTGTATCAATAGTGACCAAACGAGCAGGGTCGGGGGTGAGACTGGGCCGGTAAATTCACAAAATACATAGGAGTTGTGGTGGGTTGAAAACGTAGGAGAAATCATCAACAAAGTAGGTTTTGAAACTAAGGAAAGAATTTTCTTTTCGAAACGCCGTCGGATCCAAACTTGCAAAGTTTATGGGGAGCTCATAATGTTTGAATGCAAAGGTTCCTGTATTAGAGATAATCAAGCTTGCGGTGGACAATTATAACCAATATGAGCACCTTTCCCACAAGACTTACAAGTGCATTGTTGACAAAAGATTCCATCTAACGAATCACCACACTCGTACAACAATTGTGTTAAATTTTGTAGCATGACTTTTGCCGAGGAATTTATTCATCGGGTCAGTTTGAGCGACAATGAAGAGCCATCGAGAGCCTTAACAACGTGGAAATCGTCATCGGATGACTCGTAATGTTTTAGAAGGTCTTGGTAAATTCCATTTTATCATGACAAATTGTAAACCCCAAACTTCCTTTAACATCTTTTAGCCATAGTAGCAATCCTTGACAATTATAGACCTTCAACCGGGTTTCCACACTTCACACAATCCTGAGGGAGTCGTTGAGATGAGTCGGTGTGTTTTAGGAACAAGAATCTTGTCTTCAAGACCCCCTTTAGAACAAAATAGTCGAAGTGTGGGGGGGGGGGGGGGGGGGGGGGGGGGGTGGGGGGGGTGGTACAAAGTGCTACCACAAGAACGAGCATCTTTAATCGCATAAAGGGATTTAAACAATAGTCCCAATGACGCCAAAAATTAAACATAAAGTAAAAGGTTAAGAAAAGAATTAATGGATAAGAACAAAAAGAAGTATTATTTTTGAGAGTTTTTTAGTTAATTTAAACAATTCATTATATTAAAGGAAAAAATTGAGATAAAACGACTTAAACAATTAATCAACAAGCTTCACGGTAGCTCTTCAAAAGAAAAACGGCACAAGAGCGGAGGAGCGAGAAATCGCGAAGTTATTAAAAAACCTTCTCCTTTTCGGGTGGTAGTTCCTCGGAACAACCCTCTTAAACCCTCTTGTAGTTTGATTAATCAATTAAGGGACGTACCTCGCAATGACACAAAAGGCAAGTTTTTAATCTTTGATTCGGGCACTTATTCTGATTTGCTTCAGTGGAAAGTATTAATATAAATGAAGTGAACATGGATTATCTTTATTTAGGACAATGTTTATATATATATATATATATATATATATATATATATATATATAATATATATACATATAAAATATTATATCCCCATAGATAAATATATATATATACTAATAAAAGAAAATGAAAAATATTTTTGTATTTTTATATTTTTAATAAGTACGAAATTAAACTTTCCGGAGAAAGGATCTTCAAAGCACTAACTTTAAACACCACGTGTAGATCGTACACCTCTCCCCGGCAGCGGCGCCAAAAACTGATTCGATAATTAATTAATGAAAGAAATAAATATAAATGAAAATAACACTAACTAATACCAAATAGTAATAGTAGTATAGAGTATCCCGTTAGATAAGAAAATTACTTTAGGAAAAATAATAGTCTAATCTTATCGAGTTCGATTCCACGGTGAGGATGAAATAAAAATTCTTGAGTATGTTTCGTTTTGGGTGCTAATGACAAATAAATAGAATTTGGTTTTAAACTATTTTTAAACTAAAAATTAAACTAACATTAATTCTAAAATTAAAAACTAAAAGATTCAACTAAACTGATTAAAAGATATAATTGACAAATAAACCTGCTAATGACGTGAGACAAATTCTTCCTTAAGTCGGGCTAGGTTTAACGAATTAAAGTCCTAAAAAAACAATTCAAGAAATTAAATTACAAGTAAAGTAAATGCTTCTAAAATAAATGACAAGTATTTAAATCGCATTAAAAAAAATGACGGTTAAGTAAATTGGAAAATTCTAATGACTATTAATTTTTTTAACCTTTTTTAACACCGCACTTAAATTCCAAATCACAAATCACTAGCACACACAAGTAATTTACTCGCTATGCATAATGAAATTCAATTTACCAAACATGAGCCTTTAAAACGACAAAATATAAATCTACACTAAGCATGGCAAAAATCAAATACGCAATAATTATGGAACGATAAAATAAAACTATTCTAAGTATTGAAAAGAGATTAGAAAATAGAACCCGAAATGAAGAACCGTAATGATATAAAACCACCCGATCTTACAAACTTAATAAAAAAATAAGCTTATCACTTAAAAAGGTTCTACTTCACTAATTAGCGTAAAGTAAAGGAGACACCTTTATCGCTACTAATTACTTTCATAAAAACCATAAAGATCAAAACTTCATCTATTTATCAACCTTATAAGACCCTTAAGCTCCAGCCTTAGATGAAGAAGGATGGAATAAGAAATAAGATATTAAAAGTTAAGACAAAATCAAGCTAATAAGGATGAAAACTTTTTTAGGAAAAATAAGCTAATATGTGAAAACTAATTTTTTGTAAAAATAAAACTAGATAAATCTATATAAATAACTACTTTACGAAATAAAAACTCGAATAAGCAAAAGAAACTCTCAAGGCTTATTGATCCGAAGAAAGAAGTAAGAATATAAGCTTATAATAAGCCACTCTTCGTACATAAGCACAATACCCTTCGAATTAAAGCCCTAGCTTAATTAAGCCTATAAGAAAAACTAGTAAAGTAGAACTTTTATGCTACATAAGCTCAAGAATAAGCTCTCGCAAGATAAAGGTGCACAAGACTTAGTGAATAAGATCAGAGTAGTGGAGACTCATGACACCCTTTTTAGCATTCGAGAGCTTAATCAAACAATAAGCATTTTTGAAAAAGTAAAGACAAGAAAAGAGAAAAAGATGAGATTAGCAAAGGCTATTTTAGAATTTATTCTAAAGACAATAAGCTAAAAGATGAAAACTTTAGATCTAAATCTACCCGAAACTAAGGTGTTCAATCAAGTGAACTTGGGATCGGGTATATTTAAAGATTTAGATCTAAGAAAAATAAGCTAGAATTAAAAAGCAACAACTTTATGCTAGAAAATAAGCTAAAAAATAAAGATTCTATTAGATTTAGATCTAAGCCACCCGAAACTAAGGTGTTCAATCAAGTAAACTCGGATCGGATATGATTAAGGATTAGATCTATATAAAGAAAAAATATGCTTGAATAAAAATAAGCAATCAAAAAATAAGCTAAAATAAGCTCACTCGAAAAGCTCTAAATCGAAAAAATATAAAATAAGCTAGTCCAAAAAAAAAGCTAAGGAAATAGCGTATATTAGAATGATAAGCATCAGAGATATGGATCCAAAATTAAGCAATAAGCATGAGCTTATTTTGAAATAGCTAAAAAGAGAAATAGAAAAAGACAAGAGAATAAGCTCAAATAATAAGCTAAAGAAAACACCAACATTTGAAATAACTTCTTCATTTAATAAGCAAAAATCTTGATTACAATAAGCTAAAATTAGCAACAAAAAGCTTTTACAATAAGCAAACTAATAAGCTAAAACGACATAAAAATAAGCTATACTACTCCTACACTACTATGAAATATAAACAAAAAAAAACTAACAACTAACACCCTTCAATGAAGTTGTTGCGTTCCAATATATAGCCCAAAGTGGGCTTGGGGGCATTTTTGTCTTTTTAGGTACTCGAGATGCGTCTTAGTGCAAAGGTGAGGGGCATTCTCGTCATTTCGTCCCAACGCGTTATTATACAGCGTACCTCGTACGCCAGCTGGATCCACCAATGAGAGGCTGCCACGTGTGCTTCTGGATCATTCCTCGTACTGACAACCTCGTACACCTGCACAGTACCTCGTACTCCAATCATTAGAATGCCAAGTGTCACCACCTGAGTGGTGCCACGTGGTGTAAATACTGTTCCGGCACCGTCACCGGACCACCGATCAACGACGGCGGTCAACGGTGGCAGCGACGGTCAACGGTGGCGGTCAACGACGGTCAACGGTGGTGGACCACCGTAGGACCACCGGTCAACGGCGATCAACCGCTGGTCAACAGTGGTGGCCAAAAGGGTCATGGGCCGGGTCAGGTCGGGTCTTGGGCCGGGTCAGGTCGGTCTTGGGTCGGGTCTTGGGCTGGGTCTGGATCGGGTCCGCCACGTGGCATGCCACGTGTCAGCTAACGTGGCATGGAGGGGATAAACCCTCCTGCGTTTCGAACCCACGACCTCTTGGTTTGTGTTTTTACTCAACCAATGAAACCAACTGCGCTAGGCAGCGTTTCAATTATATTATACGAAAATTAATATATAACCCTTTGTTGGCCAGGTTCATTTATACTAGTATTAAAGGTTTAAACAGGGACGCAAAAGGTTCAAAATAAAAAGGTTCAAATATGAAAGGCCGGTACCGTTGGACTTGTAATTTCGTGCTCTTTACAATGGTGTGATCGAGGAATATTAACGACTTTGTTTCGACCTCGATAAACGTGAAAACGTCATCGAAAGTCACTCGAAAATTACCGTTTTTGCTTTGTTTTCAACCCTTTTTACCTGTAAGACATAAAAACACAATACAAACATATTTGCAACATAATTATCCATATTTTAGTATTTTAGTCCGTTTATTAGCATTTTTGGAGGTACAAATGATGTGTGTTTTAGCACATATCAGTTGGCGTTCCTATAACGGTCAACTTCCCTTACATCCTGAATTTTACATACTTTAAAAAAATAAATGGTGATATCGGCCACTTTTTACAATACTTTACATCGTTGATTTTTGCCCGTATTAATGAATAATCGATCCTTTTAAATAATCTCTTTGGTATAAGCTCAATGAACCGACTATCTTTTTTTTGCCAACAATACATCATAAATCTCGGTGTAATTTACCGTCTTCACTATCATCATTTGTCCGGCTGATTCTTCCTTTTAACTTTTCTTCTTCGGACATAATATATAATCGCGAAAGTAGCAAAATACACGAGCTACAAAATATTCCCATTGCATTGTGCAATTTTCCTGACCTTTACAGAGATAGAGAAATTTTACTTTGACGCAGGAACTACAAGACTTTACACGAAAGAAACTAGCAACATTGATTAAAATAGGCTTTAATCTACACGGTAGGCCAAGGTGTAAAGGTGAAACGAAATAATTTTAATTGGTGTGGAAAAAGAAAGGAATGGCTCAGCAGGTTGTTCTAGGGGTATCTTTACTCTAAAAGTGAGAGTAAGCAAATAGGTTACACGGGGGTTAACTAACCAGTGTAGTTAGTTAATATATAACCCGCCCACCCCTCCTCAAATAAAACACAACACACACACAACACACACAATATATAAATAATTTTATACCAAATATTATACTCTAAAAAAAAATTACAATTATATTTTATAAAATTAATATATTTCCTCCCCCCCCTTCCCCAAATAAGATAATTATATCGTTAAAGATTAAATTAAGTATAAAATGTACAATCTCTCTCATTATTATTTATTTATTTTATAAAATCTCTAATATAAGTTAAAAAGATACAAAGAGAATTTATAACCCCACTAACTACTCGAATCTCAAACAATCAAAGATTAACTATAAATATATACAATTAATCACCCCATATAATAAATTAATACTCCAATATAAACCCCCCCCTAAACCTACAACACTACACCAACCCACACCAACCCCCACACCCCACACCAAACCCCCCCCCCCCAACCCCCCCCCCCCCCCCCCCCACAAAACAAAAAAACATAATAAAAATAACCCAAAACAACCCCCCCCCCCCAAAAAATATATAATCATAAAAAAAAATAAATTCACAACCACCACCCCCCCCCCCAAAATAAACCACCCCAAAAAACCCCCCCCCCCCCCCCCCCCCCCCCCCCCCCCCCCAAAAAAAACAAAAAACCCCCCCCCCCCCCCACCAAAACACACCAACCCAACAACCCCCCCCCCCCCCCCCCCCCCACATAAAAAAAAAACCCCCCCCCCCCCCCAAAAAAAACACCACAAACCCACAAAAAACCAAACCCCCCCCCCCCCCCCCCCCCCCCCCCCCCCCCCCCCCCCCCCCCCCCCCCCCCACCCCCCCCCCCCCCCCCCCACAAACACAAAAACTTCTTTCCCCCCCCCCCCCCCCCCCCCCCTAGAATCTGAGAGTATAAGCTCAGTTTTATTGCAATTTGTGCTTAAGTCTGTTTGAGCTGTATTGGTTGATCAAATGTGCTTGTTTTGGTGTAAGAATTGTGTTTAAAACAAGTCTTAAAAGTCTGCACTAGTTGTTTGAGATTTGGACATCTTTGTGTCATTTGCATCAGTATACAAAAACAGCCAAAAGGCCCTTTTTAATTCAAAAATTAAGTAGGATTTAGTTAGAGTTAGGTCTTTAAACTTAGAGCACAAATAGATTATAGGTCAAATTAGATAGATTAGGGCTTATTTTGTTCTTAAAAGTTCATTTAGCTATCTGTTTTAGGTCTGCAAATTAGCATTTTGTCTTTTGATAACAATTTAAAAACAAAAAAATAGAGTAAACAGCTTTTTCATCCATCTTTTTCTAGGCTTAAATGAATTTCAAAATACTTTTCAAGAGTAGATTTAGATAGCTTATAGGATAAGCTTTCAAGTGGTATAAGTCACTAAGCCATAAGGTTCCTTTAGCTTGCTTAAAATTAAGCTCAAAAAGCCCTAGTTGGACTGTTTGGTAACTTGTTTTGTGCAAAAATGCTTATTTGATCTTTTCCAGCTTATTGCTTAATCTTTTTGCTTAATCTTTTTGCTTAATTCTTTCTTAAACTTGCTAATTAGTTTAGTTGAAGGGTGTAGGTAGCTTATTTAGTTCTGGTGTCAGCTTATTCAAGTTTTCTAGCTTCTTTAGTTTGAGTGAAAAGCTCAAAATCTTTTTAAGTATAATCTGTCATTTTTAAGCTCAATTTCTGGCTTATTATTTAAGTTTCATAAATAGTTACTTTTGTAAAATTTGCTTATTTTCAGCTGATTTATAACTTTGTTCAAAAAGTTTTTGAAATAATAAAAAAAGGGAAAAGGAAATTTGGGTGGAGGGGCCCCCCTAGCTCGAACCCAAGACCTCAACCTTGTTCAACCCTCTTTTATACACACTCACCAAACCAACTACTTAGTTTTAATAGCTTATTTACTCATCTGTTTTTAAGCCTACATTTAGTAATTTGTCTTTTCATAAAAACAAAAAAAAAATAGAGTAAACTGCATAAGCAGCTTTTTCATTTAGATTTTTCTAAGCTTATTTGAATTTCAAAATACTTTTCAAGTGTTGATTTAGATAGCTTATAGGTGAAGCTTTCTAGTGGTATATGCCACTAAGCCATAAGGATCTGTTTATGTGCTTAAAAATAAGCTCAAAAAGTCCCTGTTGGACTCTTGGGTAAACAGTTTGTGTCAAAATGCTTATTCCTGTCTTTTAAGCATTGGCTTGTTAATTTTGCTTAATTCTTGCTTAGTTTTGCTTATTAGAGTAGTTTCAAGGTGTTTGTGGATTAATTAGCTCAAGTTTTAGCTTATTCTAGCTTCTTAGTTTTTTAAGTTTAGTATAAAAAGCTTAAAAGTGTTAAGTCATATCTGTCATGATGTTAAGCTGTTTTCTAGCTTATTTGTGAAATTAAAAAAAAAGCTGTCTTCACAAAAATTGCTTATTATAAGTTGTTTTATAACTTTGTTCAAAAAGTTTTTCAGAAATAAAAAAAAAGGAAATTAGGGAAGTCATGGGTGAGCAAGGCTCGAACCCATGACCTCAACCTAACTCAACCCTCTTTAACACAACACCACATAACCACTGCGCCCTTGGGACTTTTACGTCCAAGGGTGCACTTAATATACTTTTAACACCTTTTTGGGCTCTTTTAGTTATAAGCACTTCGAGTGCTTAATAGGCTTTTTCTGGCTTATTCATTTAAGCTCTTTCCTAGCTAGTATTTTTCTTGCATTCTTTATAGCTTAAGCTACTTTTAGGATTTTTCTTAGATTTTTAGTTTTAAGTTTAGTATTTTTCGTGCATTTATTTAGATTAAAAACTTTTAAAAAATCATAAAAAATTAAATAAAAATCAAAAAAATAATTTTCTTTTTCTGAAAATTTTCTTTCAATATTTAGAAGGTTTAGGAATTTAATTTGCGTTCGTAGGTCTTAAATTTGATATACTTGCTTAATTGTCGCGTTTTCTTTAAATTCCCGTTATCGTTTTAGCGTTTTAATTTCTTAATTGCTTTAGTGTTTACTTTCCCTTATATGTTTTATGTGTTTTTATTAATAGAAATAGAAAACCAATTCAAAAACTTTGAAACCATTCAAATCATTGTCCAAATAAAAACGGGGCTTCAATTCATAATTCTTGGGGTATAAACGACCCGGTGAACACTTACCGGTTAACGTACGATATTTGGTGTGATTTTCCTAATTACCTTTTTCCTAAAGGGTAGTTTTGGAATTTTATTACTTTCATATTATACGTATATAATTAGAGAACGTATCAAATTTTTGGCGCCGTTGCCTGGGAATTGTGTTAAGATTCTCTCGTTTGAATTTGTCGATAGTGATTTGGAGAACCTTTCGTTTCAAAAGTTACGTCTTTTGAAAAAAATTCAAAAATATATAAAAAAAGTAATTTTTTTTTCTTTTTACTATATGTAGAAGATTAATAAATAAAAAAAATACAAAAATATTTGCTCTTCCGGATTTTTGAATTTTTATTGTGTTCTCTTAAAAAACTAAAATACACAAAGCAATTTAATTCTCTTACTAGAGAATTTGTGAATATCCATTAATAAGTTCTCAATCCAAAGATTCAAAAAGTAACCGTCTTGTGTCACTTACGAAAAAGGCGCACCTCTTTTGTGAAATAAGCTATTAGGAGGGTTGTTCCAAGGAACTACAACCCGAAGGGACAAACGTTTTTAAGGCGATTCGCTCCCACTACGTCCCTCGCTTGCTTGCAAATTTCACTTAAGGGAGTTACCCTAAGTTTGTTGATTATTTGGTGAAACAAAAATAATTTTTGTGTATATATTTTCTCTCCTTGTTTGTTTTATCGGTTTTATTTGTGTAGTGCATGCGCACTAGAAATTCCTATTATCCAAATAATTCACCCGTAACCATTTTGAGACATCGAAATAGACGACGTGCT
>BQNB010067732.1:0-34093 GCA_026074375.1 Tanacetum coccineum | reverse complement strand
ATTCATGTAAGGATGATCTTCCATGCAAATGGCCATGCCCATCATTTGATCCAATTTTGTAACAGGTTGAAATTCTTTACTCGACATTTTACTCATTCCATTTTGCAACAGGTTAAAATTAACATCATTTATACTTGATTCACAAATTTCCCACATATCTTGGTTCTTGACTCACAAAATCTCTATAACTTTATTTCTCAGAAAGGCTTTTACTGTGACATTTTATGGTGTTCTCCGAATGCAAAATTTCTGAACTATCCCATTTTATGAATTTATAGTAACACCTTTCGCATCGTCCAACATTTTAGGTGTCACATGTAAAATCCACAATATCAAAGCAAGAAACACAATATGAGGCAAAATGAGAATTGAGCAAATACTGTTAATTACCTCCATTTTTCTTATTTTGAACGAAGTGATTTAAGATTCAGAGTTAGGACATACAAAGATGAAAGTAACATGGATATTGGCCTTGCATAAGTAAATGGTCATGTAAGGATACTCAAATCAACTACAACTTCTAAGTTATCAGAATTAGAAATGAAGCTGGCATTCCTTGCCTTGTAATCAACGACAACGTATGCTACTATTAAGTAAACACAAAAATATGAGCAGCGCAACGGGTGGCCAAGGGGTTGGTTGAATTGCAGATTCGTAAACTTGATAGGTCAAGCGCTGCTGAAACATGTTGGCATCTCAAACTGATCTTACATTAGCGAATGTTGTATTTTAGTTAAGAAACTATATTTTGATATCTTCTACTTATTGACCATACGTTGTTATCTTTATTATATCACTAACAGTAATAATACTAATACTAATACTAAAAACTATATAAACAAATAGTGATTAGATTTGACTAATATAGAAAGAAGCAACAATCCAATCTAAAAGTGATCCACATAATCACAAAAGTGAGAGTTGAATTATTTTTGAATCCACTGGATAAACTTTAGTCCAAAAATAGATATGTATATCAATAAAAATGATAAAATTTAGCATCAAATTCAATAGACCATATTAAGACTTGCTAAACAAAAGTAAGAGAAGTGGATTCATCCATGACCACTAACATAAGCATCATAAAAAAGTCAAGTAATTAACAACGATTTTATGCTTACTACTTGTATCAAATAACATACAAAAAACCCATATACTGCTATACAAAAGATAATATAGTTTCAAGATGCAACAATTAGGTATGTAACAATCTCTATGAGAAACATAATGACTCTTGCATAATGGCGAAATTATCATCCATAGGTCTATTCCAATTTATACCTTATATTTCAACCAACGGGTCTCCAACAATGGTGAAATCCAAGCAAAAAAACTTGGGCAAAAGAAATCGTCATGCTTCTTCGACATGAGATTGTTGATCAAATTATGTTCAATTCTTATATACGAAATTCGGAACTTGACCATGGTCAAGGCAAACTCTTTCAATAGAATTCATCGCAGTGATATTTGCAGCTTGATCCAATCCTTTCAAGAGACCCCTGAATGTACAAGAAAATAAATTGACAAAAACAAATTAGATTTTAAAAAACCACTAAAACATACTGAAGCCAAATAAAACTCTTGCTCACCCTTATGCTGCGTCCATCATTGTAATTACAGAGATGATTTTTGTAAAAGAAAAAAAGATAGAAACCCATGAGTTATTCATAGGAATTAGTTAATGTCAAATGCAACCATCAATGTTTAACAGAAAAATGCAAACAGTGCAAGTAAAGCAGCTACCTTTTTTTCATTCAAAAATCTAAACGCGTCATCACCACACTTACTTTATTATTTGAAGTATCATCCACTGATGCATACCTATCATATTAAACGAATAGTACCCGAACAACTCTGAGATACATAGTGCACAAGCCATGTTATCATGTATATAACACAACAAACCAACAATATAGTGTTCTTACATACATCACCTGTCCACAATGGTGGGACACCAGATAATAAGATGTATAGGATAACGCCTGCACTCCACATGTATATGATAACACTTTTTTTGTCCCTAAGCCCAATCGTATAAAGAACCTTATAAAAAAATTGTCACACAAAAGATTAAAAAGATTGAAATGGGCCATCGGTTTCATTTAAACATACATGTATCTTACCCTTATTCAATTCCTATAGAGGTACGCCAAGTTTAAGTACACATGTCTATTGATTATGCTTTTAGATATTTGCACTCCACAAAATCAAGATCATGGATGTTGAGGTAACACACAACTAACATCAGCCAATTCGTATTAAATGTTAACGAAGATGCAGTAGTAATAGAGCATAACCTTCATTATATATGGATCTTGTCAAGGGACTTTATTAGAGGGCATACAACCACCTTTGTCCGAACAAGTGCAGGTCCCACCCAAGAACTCTGGTAGTTCAGTATTCACAGATAAATGATAAACATATAAATATAATTGAAAAGAAATGGAGAGGGAGGGAGGGGAGGGGGGGTGGGGGGGGGGGGAGGGGGTTGGGGGGGGAGGGGGGGGGGGGGGGGGGGGGGGGGGGGGGGAGGGGGGGGGAAAGGGGAGGGGGGTGGGGGGGGGGGGGGGGGTTGGATTCATAAAGACATGCAACATCTTTGACAAATTTAATATATATACCTGACTTCATATGATTTCCAGGAGCTTGCTTTGGAATTTGTTGCCCAATACCTATAGGCAGAACATTTTTTCAGATAAAAATAAAGGCTTATGTACATATAAAGTTAACAAACATTGTCAAACACTCAAAACTATTTAGTTGATTCAGATTATTTCTTTTACTAATACGTCAAATGAGATTGTTATAAAAAAATGGCCACATGGGTCAGACATATTAAACGTGTAAAAAGTTATCCAAAGTGTAATTTTAGTGTCTAAAACCTCCTAAATTGATCAACTTATCTCGCGTTCAATTTTCCACTTTCACTTGTACAACAAAGTATTAATAAAAATACCTAATCATCAAGGCTAGAGAAAAGATGTTAATCCTAATTCCTTTGATCCTTGACATTTTTGAGCATAAACGTCGACATAGTATGCCACCCATTTTGTAATTAAATGGGTCAAGAAAGCAACCTCTACTCCTAATATAATATTGAAAAATTCTAATGACATATGAGTATCTATTAATAAAAATACTAATAAAGCGGGGCTTAGTTAATACATAAAGTGGTAGTTTTTTTTATATAATAGGCAGCTTATAAATCTATCAGCTAACTTACATGGAGTTCTACTACAATTCAAGACAACATACCAGTAAGTATGTCTGAATATGTATTCAGACTACTTTCATGAGCTTCATCCAATATAATTATTGTAACATAAACATGGCATCATTAACAACTATGGCCTCAATTGAATGTTACCAAAACCTTAAAATTAGATGCTATAATTAGAGAAAAAATAGAAACATGTAACTCTGAAAGCAATATTCCATCCGTCATTACCTTAATGGCATAGTTGTCACCAATCTTCTTGTCATGTCTAACTTGAAAACCGACATCTTTGCCTAGACCAAGACCAAGCTGATAACCTACACGCCTTGCTGTTGCTAGCACAACCACACAACGCGGTTGCGTAACACCAATCATACCACTTTGACTCTTCGACTACTACAATTTTGTGAGCCAAATCCAGCTTAGCAAAAAATAATGAAAAAAGATCTACAACACGACATTTAAAATTAATAAAAAAAACATAAATAATCTCACCTGGGGAACTTGGGACACTACCACATCTGTTTCACCACATATAATAACACTAATATTCTGATAAACGACGTAAAAAATAAAAATAAAAACACACTGGGAAATCGAATGGTTATTCTTATTCGATTTCAAATGAATCTCATTTCCCTCTTAAACTAATCGGCGATAATAATTCGATTTCAATTAAAACAAAAATAAAAAATTACCTTTGAAGATGTTAATTTCGATCATGGTGTGAAGGAGGTGAAATTATTAGTGATTTTGAATCAAGATGAATCGAGATAGGGATTAGGGTTTTGCATAATATTGTTTAGGTTATGATTTGGAATGTGAATTGAATATTAACTGAGAAGAAATACCATCGTATTTGTAGGAAACGAAGTTATTTATTTGCCAAACAAAGTTAGGAATGTTTGATTTGAATCGAGAGATATTGGGTGAAAGTTGAAACCGAAGAATGAAAGCGGGCGAAATTATAGCAAACGTTTTAAGAAGTTCGTAAATGTCCAAAATACCCTCGGTTTTTACACTGTCATTGCCAAGTCACAAAAATGTTCCTATTATGCTATTTGAGTTATCATTTCCAGTCAGCATTAATTTGTCATGTCACCATGTCTAGTCATCATGAAAAATTTCATGCCTTGCCCCATATATAGGTATGCCCCATTTTATTGGTTAGGAAATTACTATATTTTAGATTATATAATATATATATTTATAGAGCTATATATATATATAGCTAGTATATATATATACTATAATAATATATATATCATTTTTGACATATGTTTTGGCAGGTTTCGTAACTATCTCCATCATTTAACTTTGAACATTTTATGTATATAATATTCCGTTTCATGAGCAGCTATCATTTAGTATTAGTTAGCTCAGCGCGTTCTTCTTTTCCTGCGGCAGGTGTTATGAGGGTAGTGCGGGAGAATTGATGAGTGGAGTGTAGAGTTAGATGGCTCTTATCTCCGTAGAGACCCGGTGCGTTGACTTGTCTATTGTATAAGTTAATGAAGAACTTATTTATTTCAGTTTTGCATATAGCCCCTCATGTTTTGGGCTCATATACTTTTGGTTTGATATTTGGATATTGGCTCTTTAATTTATTAAATAAAGTCTTCCGTTTGCGTTGTATATATTCTAATGTGACTCCATAACGTAACCCTTTGTCTCTCTATCGGAGCGGGGTGTTACATAAGAATTGGTAATTGTTAGTATAGATTGGTTTACTAAATTAAGACAACGGGGTATTAGGCGCTCTATTTACGGCGACGAGTACTCGATGATAAGTTTATGTAAAAACATGTTTTTCGTTATTGTGGATTTTTTCCCAAATATTATGTTTTTCCGTTATTATGTTTTTTTCGTTACAGATTCCAAACCAAACTAAGCCGCTAACCGAAAAAATAAAACTGAACAACTCTTAGAAAACTTTAAACCATTCCAAATAACGCCCAAACTAAAGTCCTCTGCAATGGTTTATATGATCGGTAGTAAAGAACAAACTCGAACAGTCTTTTCTTTCTTCTTTCTTCTTCATGTGATTCGTTTTTAACATTATGGGATCAATGACACTATTGATGTGGATGAAACATGGGTGAATGTTAAATTGATTGATAATTGTATGTGCGTTGTGTAAAAGTAAATCTAATAATATAATCAAATGCCTTTAGATCATACAAATTCCTTAATACAAGTAAATCTCACATTGTAAAGTAGACGTTGTTAAAAAAAGCGTACATTTAATTTTGTATTGTAGAGTGTTGTAGGGGTGTTGATCGGTTCAGTTAGTTGGGTTAATATTTTTTTTTGTCAGCCCAAAAACGAATCGAAAACCAAAATTCTTTTTGAGGTCAACCCGAAAACCGAAATAAAAAAAAAGATAACATAGATATTTAGCAAAAAAAATATTTAAAGCATAAAAAGTTTTTTTTTATATTAGAATAAAATTGTAACGGTGTTTTTTTTATACATGAATACATAAAAAAATATACGTATTTATATAAATTTTGTTTTCAGTTCTGATTGTCAAACCTATATCTAACCCGTAAACCGAATTTGTAGTTCGGTTCGTTTCAGTTTTGGTAAATTCGGTTCGGTTTTTAGTTCGGCTCGGTTCGGTTTCGGTTTTTGGTTTATTCGGTTATTTCGGTTTTTATGCTCACCCCTACTTTAAAGTGTTGTGTAACTTGTGGGCTCGTGGTGTTGGGCCATTTGTTACGAGTATTTTCATTTGCAAAAGGCAGACCTTGCTTGATCCAAAAATAGAAACAGCCACGGAAGACGGAAGTCTTAATTGGCTCGTATTTGATTCGGGGACAAGAAGATGATCAGGAAGACTCAAAATGAATGTGAATTTTGTCAGCTTCTTAATTGGCTCGTATTTGATTCGGGTTTGTGAATTTTCAGCTTCTTACTTAGTATTCGTATTTAATGCTCGTACACGCACGGGGCTTGTATATTATGTTTTCTTAAACTATGTATAATTTTTATTTTTTCTGTTTTATAAGTTATATTATAGAGTATTAT
This sequence comes from Tanacetum coccineum, assembly GCA_026074375.1. Lineage (NCBI taxonomy): Eukaryota > Viridiplantae > Streptophyta > Magnoliopsida > Asterales > Asteraceae > Tanacetum > Tanacetum coccineum. Next base: position 27,846 of record BQNB010067732.1, on the reverse strand, counting down.
CGAAATCATATGAAGAGAAGAGATTCATTAAATCTTTTATATATTACGTAGTATATGAACTTGAGGATGATTAGTAATTTATTTCTTTTGATTTACATGTTTTCTGACTCGACATTATGAGCCAACTAATCCCAGCGAACTACCCTTTTAAGTAGCCCGAAGTCGGCTAAAGTGAACCTCCGATGTGCTTCGATTGTACAACATGATTTCAGGCCGACAATGAAAAATCCACAAAAAAAGTCTTTGGGTATATTTGTGATGTGATTAAATAATGTTAAATCTTTGATTGAAAGTAAGAAATTGTTTACGTTTGTTGTAATTTAAGATATAAAGTTTAGAAGTATAAAGTTTAAGTGGTTATTGGTTTATTTTTTAAAGTTGTAATAAAACTTGTAAAGTTATAAATTTACACTTTTAATTTTATACAATTTATTTAAAATTAAACCACTAAAGTTTTATTAATTATCTCCTCTTTTTAAAAAATTTTGTTTTCACAAATTTGACATATATATTTTTATGTATTTTTTTTGTTCATCAGATTTCACCACCAATTTTTTTTAGTTTTGACCAAATTGATTCAATTTTGACTTTTTATTATCCAATCAGATCGCACGATTTTGCCTACGTGGCAAAATTAAGCGTTTTGATTGGTCCAATTTATTTTCTTATAATATTTAATCTCATACAAAATTTTAAAATGATGTAATTCTTTTATTATATAAAATATGAGGATATAAACATGAGTTAGTTTTGTTTCTATAATAATGTACATATATGGTTTTTAATCTTACACAATTCAATCAAATCACAGTCAAAATAGAGCTACTTTATTTGTTAGTAAGGTCTTTTGAACCGTAATATACGTAATAAAAACACATTTCGATGGACAACGTACATTTAAGAAAAAAACAATGTTTTTTTTTCAAAAATTAATACTACATCAAAAAACTCTAGGTGTTTCAGACCCAAAGAGCCCCTGATTCCGTCCTTATTTGTTAGTTTTGAACGATTTTAATTTTAATTACACAAAATTAATTAAGGTCAATTCCAAATTGTAAGAGTAAAAGTTATATTGTAATTTTGTGTCCCTTGTGTGGCTAGATTTGTTTAATAATTAAAGGAAAAGAAAACTTAATGTGTTCAAGCCAAACACCCCTTTATTGCAGTTGGTTAATACCAACTAATAGGTCATGGGCTAATTAGCATTATCCGGGTGAACAAATGCTTATCGATCAACTTTTAAAGTGTTTTGAAGCAATTAGCAACAAACGTTTAACGTTTGAAATATAATGCTTGTTTGACAAGTTGCATGAAGTGTTTTGAATTTAGTTTAAGAACTTGTAAACACCGAGTACTATTTACTGCTACTACTTCTTGTTATAGCTAATTTTACCAAACACTTGATGATGTTTTAGATTATTGTTAGAAAGAAAGTATTATTAAGCGGTGACAAATTTTTGTTAACTAAACATTAGTTGTTTCAAACAGTACAAAATAAAAAAAATTGGATTTAATCTAAGGGATTTTTTAATTTATGTCGTGGTGACACAAGTTTTAAGCATTAAACAAACTAAAGTTGCCATATTTATATATTAATTAATATTATTATTTTTTTTAAATTTGTAATATTACCAAATATGTTATTGTTTTACATAGAAATAAAATTATTTAAAAGAACAATTGTGTTGAATTAATACTTTAAACTTGGGATTAATTCCATATTTTCTCAATTTAAACAATTAAATGTCATATTTACTCAATCAAAACCAATAATTTCATATATATCCAACTTATACACAAAATTTGTCATATTTACCCATTCTATTATTAAAATTAATTAAAACTCAATTAACATTTTTAAATGCCCATTATACCCTTTATATAATAAACACATACCTATCAATGTTTTGAAACCTGGTTCGACCCGGTCGGTTCAACCGGTTGAACCGGTTCCGATAGAAAAACGGGTCATATTAAACGGTTTCATATTTTCGAAACCCGGTTTGACCCGCCGGGTTTGGAGTGACCCGGGTCGACTTGGTTCACGAGACCCGGGTGAGTTTCGGTTTTTTTGTGTTTTTTTTAAATAAAGTATGTTAATTTTATATATTTGCGATGTAATTTTATTTTTACATGTTATATTTGTTAATAAATAGTCTTTATGGTTAATATATAGAATATTTGATAATTTATATACGTACTTTTTTTCTAATCTTTACAAAAAAAAATTTATTTTTTTATTGAAAACCGGGTCGACCCGGCTGTCCACCCGGTGACCCGACCGGGTCGATTCAAAACTCGGTTTTCAAAACATTACAATAACTACAAGATAATACAAAAGCAGCAAACCCAAAAAATTAACACATGTCCATTTTAAGGACATTAACCCAATGCGCAAAGAAATGTTCTTATTAAATTTAATGTAATATATGTCAAAGTGTCGTATAACACTTTGATTGATGGGTTTTACAAATAAAAGCGAATTGATGATTTTATGAAGTTGATGAATCGAAACAACAATGTGAATCTTTAATTGTTAGAGATCTTAATAATGGTTCGACTGCAATCGAAAACGGGAAATATGAAATGTAAATTAGTTTTTAAGGCTTATTGATTACATTTGCATGGGTCATACAAATAAAATGATGGGAATGGCTACTGTGTTGGCATAATGCTTCTCTTATATTTGTTGGTTGCTTCGGTATCAGTAGCTAGGGTGGTGTTTTATGTATTACAGTATTTTGTAGGTATCACATAGATTTGTGTTTGTAAAGGATATAGGGTAAGTTTGGTGAAATGGGCTAGGGCTGGGGCTTGTGTTGGGGTTGGGGCTGAGGCTGAGGCTGAGGCTGAGCCTGAGCCTGGGGCTTATATTATAAGCCTAAATTAAAATTTGTATTTTTTAAAACTTGTTTGGTAAATGGACTGGGGTTGAGGTTTATTATTGTAAAATTATTAAAAATGACATAATTAAATAAATTTTTTGTATATGTTAGATATTTTTAGGGGTATATAAGTAATTTTTGGTTCATAAGCCCCGAGCTAAAATTTTTAGCCCCATTTATGGGGCTGTGGCTTATAGAGGCTTATGACTTCATAAGCCCGCGTGACAAACGAGGCTTATTTTATAAGCCGGTTTATTTTATAAGCTGACTTATTTTACAAGCCCAAGCCCCAATAAGCCCCTATAAGCCTCCATCCAAACACATCTATAATAGGTATTTAATAATATAAATTGAGTTTTTAATTAATTTTAATAATAAAATGTGTATATATGACTAATTTTACGTATAAGTTAGATATATATGGTATTATTGGTTTCTTGGGTAAATATGACATTTGATAGTTTAGATTGAGGAAATATGGAATTAACCCTTAAACTTGTGCCACAAGGCACAAATTCAAGCCTCTAGCTCTATAAATATATCATACTGATTAGTCATTCTTATATTTTTCAAATCAAACGATCAACTTTTTCAACACAAACAAGAAAACCCTTTTCACCTCCTTCTTCTTCATTCATCGTTATCTCTGTGATCACTCGATCAAAACCTTAATCCAAGCCGATAACGAAAACACCGCTCCTTCTGCTGTTTCTGGTGAATCATCCTCATCACCAAAAGACGATACTCCACTTGAACTCCCTCAATTTTTTTTTTTTTATTTTTTTTTTAGAGGCTTATGACTTATAAGCACCGCGAGTTTTGTGACAACCGTTTTTCGTTGGGCGCTCGTTGCCCGCCCCCGCGCCGTGCGCTCCGTCTGTGAAACGAGTACTGTATTATTTTAATAATTAATTGCGGGGGGTGGGGGTGGGGGCGTATGTTATATATAAAGCTCTAAACATATAAGACCCATATAAGCCCCTTGGTTGGGTTAATTTTGGGGGGGCTGGGGGAGGTGGGGGAGGTTGTGTTACTCGGTGGTTGGAGGTGGGGGGGGTTTGGGGGTGTTGTGTGTGGGTGTGTGGGATGGGGTGTGGGTGGGGCGGGGGTTGGTATAGCCGACGACACCACATATCCAAACCTCACCGGTATTTATTAATATATTATGTATGTTTTTATTAATTTTAATAATAAAATGTGTATATATGACTAATTGTATGTAATATAAGTTTTTTTATATTATATGGGTTATTATTGGGTTTCTTTGTTGGTGGGGTGGTGTAGTAAATAGTTTTTGTTGTTGGGTATGGTTTTTTTTTAAATATATTTAAAATGTTAAATATATATGACATTTTGATTATAGTTTAGAATATTGTGGATTGGAAAACCCTTTACTTTTTATACTTGTGCCACAAAGGCACAAATTACACAACAAGGCACAAATTCCAAAGCCTCTAGCTCTATATAAATATATCATACTTGAATTAGTCATTCTTATTTTTTCAAATCCATACGGGTCCAAAAAAACTTTTTCAACTCAAACAAAGAAAAAACCTTTTCATCTCCCTTCTTCTTCATTCATCATCTATCTCTGTGATCACTCGCGTCAAAACTTAATCCAAGATTTCAACCTTTTCTATTAAAGATTCATACCCAAAACAATGAAGATCGTTAATTCCATCACCATGCTGTCTGATCCTCTAAAATCACAACAACCCTCCGAAATCGACCCATCAAAAGCCGATAACGAAAACACCGCTCCTTCTGCTGTTTCTGGTGAATCATCCTCATCACCAAAAGACGATACTCCACTTGAACTCCCTCAACCACCAATCCCACAAGAAAACAACCAAGGAAAACATTGGTTCAAGCAACCAATCACCCGTATGGTGTAAAGAACACGAGATCATGTGTTTGAGATGCATTATTGATTACTACAGTGGTTGGGTTTAAACGGAAATTACCCGTTCGTTCTGTTTTGTTTGATAATGATAATTCTTGCAGTCAGAAGTTGGCAGTAGTTTGTTTCAAGAGTGGATTGAATGGCGACCGGGTGGGGTTTTTACGTAGATGAAGAGGTTCTTTTTTAACAAAATGGTTTTTTTTTTTTGATTTGATTTGTTGTGATTTTGATTTGATATTGAATTGCCTCCTGTTGAACAGATTTCACGTGCACGAAACTGTTGGTTTTTTTATTTCGGGTCCAGAATGTGTAGTTGTTGTAGTTTGTGCTTTATATGGGAGAGTAATGATGCGCCAGATTATCGTTGTCGTGTTTGATCTTTGGGAAAGGAAGATGAAGATGACGATGATTCAAGAGGATGATGATGATCGGGGTTATGACCAATTTATTAAATGACTTTGCTTGTCTTGAAGATTAGCATTTCGGGTTGGATTTGAGTATTCGAGTTTATTGTTTTTTTTTTGGGGTTTTTGAAAGTAGGGCTTTGATTATTCAGATTCGTTATCATGGTTTAGTTTATTTTAGAAAATTTGTTTTTCAAGTTCAGATTTTTTGCAGATTTTTTTTGTAGATTGTGTTTAAAGAAAGTCACAATGGTTCATATTGACTTTCTTTATTTTGTAATTCAGTTAATTTCATGTTTTTATAAGAGGTCGTTTGATTTGTGTTCCCTGATTTCATTGTCGATGAATTTTTTTTTTACTATTGTCTTTGTTGATGATTAGTTATAGTTTTTACTGTCTACTTGATGAATTGTATGTTGACTTTTAGCCGAAAATATTGCAGTGGTCAAGAAGTCACGATAAAAGTGGTTGGTTATATTTGTTTTGCGCTGATTGAGAATTCGACTCTCGGATATCGGGCCTCTTACAAAAAGATTTTTTTAACCAACATAGAGTACTTTTACTGTTTACGGGTTTTTAAATTAGATACTTATTGGGCCCAAAATCAATAATGAATGGGTGTTCTGTGGGTTTGGGTATTTTAAGATTACTAATTATGAATCAGATCAAACTGTGTCAAATTCATCGTGTGTTTAAGTGGGGTTGAATGTTGTTGTTACTAATCCTAGGAATATCATTTTATTCAATTATAATTATAAAGCAAGAATTAAGAATGTGATATTATTATGTTTTATGTGGGTTTTTGATGCAGATTTGCAGTATTTGGATGATAACAAGTTCATTACTGAAATAGAAAAATAATAATAGGGGTTATTAAGTACAAAATAGTTCCCCTGACTTCAATAGGATCCCTATATATATATGCTGCAATGCACGCAAATATTTCTTTATCAATTAAACCCAACAATTAAACACATCATCCAATTAATCCAACATGGATTGATCCATCACTAATTGACAACAGCACTCTGATGATCATTCCTGGTTTTCCAGCTCCTTTCACCCTGAAAGTCGGGTTTGAGTTCTAAAAGTTCACATGGACATTCATCTTCATTCTGATCGGAAACAGTCCGCAAAATGTGACGTATCTACCAAACCCCCAAACCGAATCTTCAACCCGAAAAAGAAAAGAAAGTATGGAGGATCATACAGCAACAAACAGTGCTAACAGAGAAGGTAAATCAGACGAGATAGGCCTTTTAATGGATCTTTACGCCCTGCACAGCAAAACTGGACGATACAAATCATCATCAGGATCCAACGATGATTATACGAAACAGATTTACTATAAGTATTGGATTGAAGAAGGAGGGAGTTATGGGAGTAAAGAAGAATTTGATAAAAAAGTTGATGAATTAAACGCAAGATTCTTGAAAAATATGGATAAGAACGTTGAGGGTCCGAGTGATGGTGTTGACATCGAGATCCTTAGAGTGTCGCATTGGATTTGGGGTGAGGAGATAGAATCAGATCAAGATCAATATTCTGAATGTTTATCCGATGACGATGATGTTGATGGTGATGATGATCATGTTCATACTAAAGATTCAATGCCAAAAGATTCGCCGTCTAAAGAAGATGAAGATGGGCCTTCGGGTACTTAAAACGGGTGTAACCTGTCTTTGCGTGTTGAGAAAATGGTTTAGGAAGATGCATTGGATGATTCAATATTTTTAAGGGTAATATTTTGTGTATTTTATGCTCATGTCTTGATGATGTGAAATGTATTCATGTTAACAGATATGTTCCACATTTTCAAGTGTGTTTAAGTGGGTTGAAATGTTGTACTAATCCAGGAATATCATTTTATTCACTTATAATATATAAACAAGAATGTATTTTATATGTTTTATGAGGTGTTTTGATTGCAGATTTGCAGTATTTGGATGATAACAAGTTCATTACTGAAATAGAAAAATAATAATAGGGGTATAAGTACAAATAGTTCATGATTCCTAAGATCCCTATATATATGCTGCATGCACACAAATATTTCTTTATCAAATTAAACCCCAAATAAACACACACAAATAATCCAACATGGATGATCCTTCACAATTACAACAGCACTCTGATGATCATCCTGGTTCAGCTTCTCACCCTGAGTCGGGTTCTGGTTCTAAAAGTTCAACCTGGACATCATCTTCATCTGTCGGAAACAGTCCACAAAATGTGACGTATCTACCAAACCCCCAAACCGAATCTTCAACCTGAAAAAGAAAAGAAAGTATGGAGGATCATACAGCAACAAACAGTGCTAACAGAGAAGTTAAATCAGACGAGATAGGCCTTTTAATGGATCTTTACGCCCTGCACAGCAAAACTGGACGATACAAATCATCATCAGGATCCAACGATGATTATACGAAACAGATTTACTATAAGTATTGGATTGAAGAAGGAGGGAGTTATGGGAGTAAAGAAGAATTTGATAAAAAAGTTGATGAATTGCATGCAAGATTCTTGAAAAATATGGATAAGAACGTTGAGGGTCCGAGTGATGGTGTTGACATCGAGATCCTTAGAGTGTCGCATTGGATTTGGGGTGAGGAGATAGAATCAGATCAAGATCAACATTCTAAATGTTTATCCGATGACGATGATGTTGATGGTGATGATCATGTTCATACTAAAGATTCAATGCCAAAAGATTCGCCGTCTAAAGGAGATGAAGATGGGCCTTCGGGTACTTAAAACGGGTGTAACCTGTCTTTGCGTGTTGAGAAAATGGTTTAGGAAGATGCATTGGATGATTCAATATTTTTAAGGGTAATATTTTGTGTATTTTATGCTCATGTCTTGATGATGTGAAATGTATTCATGTTAACAGATATTCCACAGTGGGTCATGGATAATGGATTGCATGAATAATTATCAGCGTCTTTCGGGAGAAAAAGAATAGGGATAGTATCATGCCGTTCGATACTGAATGAAGGCGTATGTTTAGTTTTTTTAACTAAACGTGTATAATGTATCTTATTAGGAGTCCGGCATATAGGTTTCTTGTTTTGGGGGTTTGTAATTTTGATTTGATGAGCCTTAATGGGTTTAATTACAGTATATGTTAGCTGATATGGAGCATTGGAATAGTACATTTCTGATATAGGAAAGTTTGACTCTAGGCAGGTCAAAGAGTTGACTATTTATAAATTTGAGATATGTACTGATTTGTGTAAATTAGTAAATATAATGATTTTGTTTATCATATCTGTTTTTGATGGGAAAATGTTGAGATCACATTCAATTGGATTTTATGTGTTTTGTAAATCAGTTTGAGTTTAGTTGCAGAAGCTTAAAAATGTGAAAACTTGAAACAAATTAGTAAACACAAGTATGAAGTCACTAATAGCTGTACATAACAACCTGGTCTTGACATACATCAATAGAGATTTTCAGTCCTTGCACTATCCACCATGAATGATTCTTCAAAACTAAAACCGTCTTCCACTCGTTTCGCAGGAATCAACACATCACTAGTGGTGCAAAAAAATCGGTTTTTTTCGGTTATAAATGTTCGGAATCGGTTTTTTTCGGTTATAAATTTCCGGAATCGGTTTTTTTCGGTTATAAATGTTCGGAATCGGTTTTTATACCGGTTCGGTTTTTTTCGGAATTTAAAACTTCGAACATTTATTTAATAAACTTGTTAATTATCAAACATTTAATTAAACAATACACCGGAAACATACTAAACAAATACAATCATAACTTTTTATTTGCACCGGAAACATACTAAAAAAATAGAACCATAACTTTTATTTAAACAATACAATTATACAACTAAAAATATATAAATAATAATACATTTCGTTTACACATACACCATGTACAAAAAGTCTATTTATAGGGTGTGTTATTATTTAAAAAAAACCTTTTTACATCAAGCAATCATGTGGTGGATTTTTGTCGAGGTGGAAAAAAAAGTCAAAAGGAAAAAATGGTTTGATACGGAGTTTACGGTTAACCTTATAAAACAGGTACAAGTATCAGTAAAAAATGCTGACGTGGCATACGGTTTTTTTAAAATGACTTATTTATGATTTGTAGAGTTTATAATGTGTTTTAGATTTGTAAGTATGTAGAGTGATTTATAGCTTTTACCCTAATTTTGATTAGATGAGCCTTAAAGGGTTTAATTACAGTATATGTTAGCGATTATGGAGCATTGGAATAGTATATTTCTGATATAGGAAAGTTTGACTCGAGGCAGGTCAAAGAGTTGACTATTATAAATTTGTGATATGTACTGATTTGTGTTGTAAATTAGTAATACTAATGATTTTGTTTATCATATCTGTTTTTGATGGGAAAATGTTGAGATCACATTCAATTGGATTTTATGTGTTTTGTAAATCAGTTTGAGTTTAGTTGCAGAAGCTTAAAAATGTGAAAACTTGAAACAAGTTGTATTAGGAATGGGAAGATCATAAATGAAACAAGTTGTATGGAGTCACTAATAGCTGTACATAACAACCTGGTCTTGACATACATCAATAGAGATTTTCAGTCCTTGCACTATCCACCATGAATGATTCTTCAAAACTAAAACCGTCTTCCACTCGTTTCGCAGGAATCAACACATCACTAGTGGTGCAAAAAAATCGGTTTTTTTCGGTTATAAATGTTCGGAATCGGTTTTTTTCGGTTATAAATTTCCGGAATCGTTTTTTTTAGGTTATAAATGTTCTGGAATCTGGTTTTTATACGGTTCGGTTTTTTTCGGTATTTAAAACTTTCGATCATTTATTTAATAACGTGTTAATTACTCAAACATTTAATTAAACATACACCGGAAAATTACTAAAACATAAAATCATTTCTTTTTATTTGCACCGGAACATACTAAAAAAATAGAACCATAACTTTTATTCTTAAACAATTACAATTATACAACTAAATTATACTATTAATAATATTACATTTCGAGCTTCGCCATAATGGACCATCACCCGGTAAACATATTAGTGTTACAAGTAGTCGAGCTTCGGCCATTTGCCATCACCCGTTATACTCAATCCATTAAATCTTCAAAATATCTTTACATTTAAGTGTTCAATATCTAATCGTCTTTCAACTCACCTTCATCTAATTCGGTTATTTCGGAGGTGATAACCCTATTAATTAAACTTCTTCTCTTGTTATAGTTTCTTCAACGTCTTCTAATATCGGAACCTTTTCAACGATGTTTTCATGGGTGTACCTATCTACTCCGTCCAAATAATATTCAAACATACACATTCGCCACGGATTTGGGGTTTTAGGTCTTGACCTTCTTCGATATAATTCTAACCGCTAATAGAAAAGGCCGTTTCCGTAAGCTCCGTCGAAGCTTGGACGTTAATAAGTCACCGAGCCATAGCCGGATAAAATTGGAGATTGGATTTCCCTTTCTTTCCACCAAGCCAAAATGTCAAAAGTTTGTTTAAACTTTTCTGGCCTAAAGTTATTAAAAAGTTCAGGTAGCCATTTATTGTCCCAACTCGCTTGTGGGCCGGTGTTTCGTTGACGCTTTGTAGCGTCTTCAAATAACTTTATAAAGGTTTATATTAATGTCACTGTGCCATTCGGGACGTATCCGGCCCGCATTTGGATCAACAATTGGGTTTTTGTATTTGAACATATTTTGTTGATAAATTCCAAAAAATTTTTTAGAGTTATCGTTAAATATAAAATATGAAAGTTTTTTATATAGGTGAGGTCGGGGTTGTTTAGCGTCTAACCCAAAGGATAAGTCTAAATGTTCAATTATTCTTGTTATTAAAAAGTTCTACGCTCCAACCCTTTTAAACATGGATTAAGTGCTGGTCGGAACAAGAGTAAAAACCAAAGGGTAAATTGCAAATATTTTACAAATTTCTTTTTTATAACTTTAATCATTCTTCTAAACATTTGACTAGGTGATGTTTTTTAATTCGTCTAATTTTCTGTCATAGCATAATTTGATTATAAACTAATGTAGCTAGTTTGGGTAATAACCACCCGATAATATAATTGTCGCCACTTTTAAAAACTTGTAAAAAAATAGTTCAATCATATAGTAGATCACAATCTTGTCGCCTTATCGAAACGGACTTATTTCTAATTACAAGCGTTTCATTAATAAGTTTAAAGTTCACTTGTTGTCGAAATATATTTTTCAAACATCATGAATGTAGATATTCCACCTAGTATTTTATATATTTTGGCAATGTACTAGGGGTTTCTCACCACATTGTTTACGAAAAAACGTCTTATAGGTTCATTGTCGTTCGTTACTCGATACATTATATAGTGACTAATAAACCCTTAAATTTCACATCCTTAAACTATCACAGTATTTTTAATGCCGCTTGCAAGGATATAAATTTATTACATGAGCAACACAACGGGAATGAAAAAAAAAGGGTACCATCTAAAACGGGTTATATAGTAATTTTAACAATTTCCATAGCTCTAGTATTATTGGTGCATTTATCTAGTGAAATTAAAAACTTTAATCATCTAAATTATATTCAATTAAAGTGTCATGTAAATTTTTCTTAATTAGATCCCGGTATAAGGATAACCAAATAGTTATAAAAGAGCAATTTTGTGCGTTTCATTAATAACCAAGATTCAGGTAAAACCAATGAGCCGTTAATGGCTAAATAAGAATTTGCCGTACCATGTGGTGCGGTCCAGTCTCCGTTAGTATATAGGAAACACCATTTTTATAATCACGAAAAACATCAATAATATCTTGTTTAGCCGTTTCCATAATTTAAAAGCATCACTTCTAAGAGTTAGTACGGACTTACATTTCGATACGCGGTTTGTAGTCCTTTTTTTTTTTTTTATGATCTCCGTAAGCTTGACGTTGTCGATGTGGTTGAATGGAAGCGCTTGTTGATTGACAAAACTTCGTAAAATCAAGTCGAACCGCATCATTATCAATATAAAATTGAGCATCCGCACAATAGTACCTTGTGACGTCTTCATTTTGGTTAACGCATTACATCCGCTCTTATGAGTCCGGAGTGTCGAGTTGGAACCGGGGTTATAAAATTTTTCTACATTTTCTTTGCAAGCCCTTTTCCACCTCCATCGATCATTATTACGCATATCGTAATTAGACCAAACATGCCCTTTTCTGTAGTTGGTCTCTATTTTTCGCCTAATCTTCATTTGTGTAAATTTTTCGAGACCATGGCTTTAGCTAGATTAGGACGGCATTGTGGAAGCTAGTTTGTGATTGTGAGATTTTCAATTATAACGGGATTTGAGGAATATTAGAGTTATATTATATCACGATTAGAGAGAAAAAAGGAATTGATTAGTGATGTATTTTGATGTGTTTTCAACCCCAACCCATTACATGTATTTATAGTACTAAGCCATGCCCTAAAATCATCAAAAAACACAAAAAAAAAAACAAAAAAACGGGTATAAACGGCTAGTAGCCGTTGGGATTTTATTTTTTTTAAAAACCGAAAAAAACCGGTTAAAACCGGGTTTTTAAAAAAAAAATTGTAACGGCTAGTCTTGACTTCCATGTTGACCGGTTTTTTTAACCGGTTAAAACCGGGTTTTTTTTAAAAAACTATTAACGGTTATTAAAAAAAAATTAATAAAAAAATAAAAAAACCGGGTTTAACCGGTTTTTTTAAAACCCGGTTAAAACCGGTAAAAAACCGGTACCGTAAAAAACCCAAAAACCGGTATAACCGGTTCGGTTATATAAAACCGGTTACGATATTTTATACCGATTTTTAAAAAAACCGGTTAGGATTTGCACCACTACACATCACTACTACCACACAAAAAAGCGTTATCAGTTTATTATCCGAAAACAGAATAAAGAGGCTACCACCAACAAGATGATTTTGACAAGCCGCAAGAAAATGAAGGATAAAGTTGACGATGTCAACATTACTACTACGAGTCTGCTTACATAAAAAAAGACACCAATGATCATCAGCATCCGGGAAAGAAAAAGACCAAGATACCCCAAGAATATCCCTAAAGGAAGCATTCATGAAGCCAGGAAAGAAACATGATCGAGATCAATCTTTTGAGGGACATTCCTGAATATTCCTACATAAATGGAAACCCTCCGTTTCATCATTCGAACAAAAGATGTGAGCTTTATGTAAGGGAAGAAATGTTTATTATCTTGAAGAGCATGAGGAAGATAATGTCAACAGGTATATATATTGAAGATTGGATGGATTCAACTGAGGTTAAAATTTATACTGTATCAGTTATCATACAATATTTGAGAAAAAGATATTAGAAACCAATCAAAACATCAGTTACTGAACATCAGAAACAAGAACTCTTACACATTTACCATTTGACTTCCTAAAAGTCAATACCGAAAAAAAATAATACAAGAAATCATCTGAATCAAGAAGGGTTCCAAAATATGTAAAAAAGGACTCATGTCATCAAGAACTGAGCATCAGAAACTAAAAGTTTATTTACCCAAAAGTTGATCAGTTGACTTTCTGAAGTCAAACATCCAAAAAATCAAATCATTTAACACTGAGATTCGATCCTTATGTGCAATATTTGTTCGTCTCAAGACGTACTAAAGAGCCTCGAGTACCTGTATGCCAACTTTGATGATCCAAACCAACAGTGCATTTCAATAAGAGATCGTGCTTCCATCTCCAAACGGTCATTCTATGACTATAATTAATGGACTAAACATAACATCGCCGCACTCATTAACAGTTCAACACGTAATATTACATTTATTTCTGGACAATCTTCTTTTTAAGTAATACCTATAACATTTTTGGTCAAAAGTAAAAAAAAAGTCAACATACATGAAGAAGACGGTAAAAATAAAACTAAATCATCAAGATCAACATGCGTGAACTTCAAATTAACCTCTCATTAATATATGAACGTGCATCAAACACAACAAAAACATAACAAGTTGAACATCAAACATATGAAATAAAGTCAATTATATCCTTTGACTTTTCTAAACACCATCAACTTATTAACCTTTGAAACCCCTTAAAGACTAAATTACTAAACCCTCATCAGTTCTTGATAAACGTGACTACTCGTGTCGAAAGATATATCATAACGCCTTATAAGAAACCGAAGATCTATTTAACCTTCATCTACTAACTGACCTTTTACGGCTAAGAAACAGCACAAAAATATGAACCTCAGCTACTAATTACCCTTTATCAACTAAAAAACTGCATAAAATCTGAACTTGAAATAAAGTTTTTAAAAGTCAATAACTTTGACCTTTTTCTACTTCCATCAACCAACTAATTTCATAATCACGATCTTGATTAATCTAACGCAACTTCAGAAACCCAAAAAACTGTAAACTTGAATACACAAATCCAACCCAAATATTAATCTTGCAACACGTCATTCAAGAATTTTGTCAGAACCGGATCGTCATCTGAATCATCATCGCCGTCTTCGGCTTCTTTTCCCCAAATCAAACACGACAACTGATAAATCTGCAGATCATTACTCTCCATAGAAGCAACAACATTCTGTCCCGAAATAACCATCTGTTTGTGTAGGTGAAATCGTTCAGACAATTCAACCATTTTGTTAAAAAACACATCTTCGTCTACGTAAACCCCACGCCATTCAATCCATTCTTGATAAAACTTTTGCATGTTTTCGTTATCAACAAATGGGTATTTTCCGTTTACACTATAGTATTCAAGAATGCATCTCAGCACATTGATCTCGTGTTCTTTACTCCATACAGTGATGGTTCTTGAAGCCGTGTTTTCTTGGTTGTTTTCTTGAGGGATTGGTGGTTGAGGGAGTTCAAGTGGCGTATCATCTTTTGGTGATGATGATGATTCACCAGAAACAGCAGAAGGAGCGGTGTTTTTGTTATCGGCTTTTGGTGGTTCGATTTCGGAGGGTTCTTGGGATTTTAGAGAATCAGACAGCATGGTGATGGAATTAACAATCTTCATTGATGGATTTTTTTTTGGGTATGAATCTTTTGTAAAAAAGGTTGAATCTTGGTTTAGGGTTTTGATCGAGTGATCACAGAGATAATGAAGAAGAAGAAGGTGAAAAGGGTTTTGTTTTTGTGTTGAAAAAGTTGAACGTTTGATTTGAAAAATATAAGAAGGGCTAATCAGTATGATGTATTTATAGACCGTTTGATTTGAATGAAAATAAGGCCTAATATGTTGTGATTATTTATAAAGTCAGCATTGATTAATCGATAAAAGTTTGGGGGCCATTTTTGTAAGCTTTTATAACTATAGGGACTGAAAGGAAATAATGTTAATTAGTTGGTGTAACAAACTGCTATAAGACCATGGTTTAAACAGATTTAGTTTCCTTTTCTTGTTTGATCAATCATAAGAGACACAATATTACAACAAAAAATTTACATACCTTACTAGTAAAATTTGAAATGGCCATTTTGTGTAATTAAAATTCTATTATAGTTACTGGAAACATGGTTTGATAAAAAAGCATAACTTAAATTAGCCACACACTTGAAACCGTCAGCCGATACACAAAAGCTAGCTCCCCACGGTATTGTAATTAACTATTACATGCTGATGATGGTAATCATATCCTCATCGAGAGTTTTAGACCATCTGACCATGAATACTTTTACATATGTGCAATCAATGGGTTAAATTTAGAAGTATATGTTTGTAAGTCCAATTCACTTCTTGTTGAATAACCCAATTGTTTTACATTTTTCCTAAAAACTGGACTTCTAACAAAAAAAGTTTTGTCTGAGGCGGATTCAACGCAAAACAAAATATTCTGTATTACTTCCACATACTTGACATTCGCATCTGACTGAACTCTGTAAGAACAGAAACTATATCTATACATTCTTCTTATAGAAACAAAACTAATCATCATGGTAAGAACATTGAATTTACTGAACCATCAACATATATATGAACATTACAAAAAATATGAACTACATTTACATGTACCAATAGTAGTTCCTCGATCTGACTTTCTTAAATTCCATTAACTAATGTAAACTAGCAAAACCAAAAATATGAACTTCAGAAACCTGGCCAATCGAGTAGTCGAACCCAAATTTTTTACATCAAACTAAAAAGCATGAAAAATCAATGATCGTTTACAGTAATGATCGTTTACAGTGATTTAAGAGTAGTGATAAAAAACAAACTCCCTAATTACGTTCTTTTATAAAAGTACTGGACGAATCTTTTTACCTAAAAAAAGTATAATAATCTGATGATTCTTTCAAAAGCCGTGAAAACAAGACTCTTGAATACTCAAAATCCAACCCGGAAAACTGGTTTGGATCCATTCGTTTGAGGTATTGTGGTGATCATTGATCATATATTTAGTTGTCCCCCAAATATATCTGATTTAATCGTAGATTGCGGCCCCATCAATTGATATCCATGTACACATATGCGCCTGAAGCTATAGTCTTTTTGTTGTCGAAGAATCTTTCAGCCAATTCAGTCATTTTGTAAGTAAACAGATATTCATCTACATAAACCCCACGCCAATTAATCCAGGCATTATAAAAACCTTTAATATCTCTTTCGTAATTAGCAAACGGGTACTTTCCAGATTACTTTGAATAGTAAGAATTGTTTTCAAAAGGAGTACTTTGCATGTTCATTTACTTCCACTTGTTGATGGTTCTTGAGGCCGTATTCTCCTCTTCGTTATTTTCTTGTGGGATTATTGGTGGTTGAGGGAGTTCAAAAGGTAGTGATGGGATATTATTTTCTGGGACAGGAGTGGATGATGTCGAACCACCAGAAACAGTAGAACTAGTCGTATTGATGTTATCGTCTTTTGGGCCGATTTCGGCAAAAGGAGGAGAAGAGGGTTCTAACTTTGAAGGATCGTCCATGATGAATAATGGGTCATGGAATGCTCTTTTTATTATGGAAAGGTTGCTTTTTTGGAATCTTGAATTAGGGTTTTGATCGAGTTTGTCACAAAGGATGGATGAAAAAGTGAACGATAAATGATTGTTTCTGTGTTACCGTTTGGTTTAAATGAAGAACGGCTGGCTTGATATATTTCTAGACCTAAAGGCTTAATATTTTTTCCAAATTTAATGGTTATTTTTTTATGGGTAACGAGTTTATTACATTTTGAGCCATTCCTTTTATTTTATATAACCCCACCCTTGATTAAGATTATCATGCAAGGTTTTGGAACTTAAAAGCCTTTCAGGTCGAGCTCTTAATTAACATTTAAACAAGTTACATAAAAAAAAAATTGACTTTCAATGAAACAAAAAAAGTTTTTATTAAATCTAATTTTTTTTGCGACCGTATTCGAATAGTTAAAACTTTGGAGATTTGATAACATTCTTTAGAAAAGTAATTTTTTTTCTCCCACACCCGCCTTCGCCCGCCTCCCCGCCCGTCTGTCCGCCCACTCCCTTCGACACTCGCCCCAGGATATCAGACTCGACAACTATTTCCCTTTCCTGCCATCCTATCCGACCGCTAACGACCCCAGCGCCCCGCAACCTATTCCAGCCCCCAGGCACCTCCCCAGCCTCCCTACCTCCCTCACTACCCCGATTGTCAACACATTCTACGCCCATCCCCCCCCACTCCCGCCCGCCCCCCCCCCCACACTTTCCGCAATACTCCACCGCCCTTCCATAACACCCCATTCCCTCATTCCCCACCCCATCCGCCATCCATCCCACCTACCATCCCGCGTGACGCGCAGTTATGGGCTGGTTCCCCCCCACACACACCAACCTCAACCCAGCCCACCTCACGCCCAACACACCACCCCGACTCAGTAAATGCCAGAACCCTCGCCACCGGCTCACACCCCCGCACGCACAGCTCACCACCCTTTTCACTCACCCCGCATCCACCCCCGCTCCCGCCCACCCCCCATCACCCCCCCCCCTCTCCTCCTACCCCCACTCCCCCCCACACCCTCTCTCCCACCACCCACCGCACCCACTCCACACCCACTACCCCCCCCCCCCCCAATCCCCCCCCCCCCCCCCCCACTCCCCTCCTACCCACCCCCACTCCTCCCCCACACCACCCTCCCCCCGCCCCAACCCCAACACGCCCCACCTCCTCCCCCCACCACTCTACCCCCACCTCCCCCATCCCATTCCACCTCCTCCCCACCCCTTCACCCACCACCCACCCCCAACCCCACCCCAACCCCCTCCCCACCCCAGCCTCCCACCACACCCCACCCCCCCCCCCACAACCAACACACACCACACACTCCCCCCCCCCCCTCACCCACCCTTCTGTCCCATCCCCTCAACCCCCCCCCCTCACCCCTCGTTCCTCGCATCCGCCGATCTCCCTCCCCTCCAGCGCCTACCCCGACCCCTCCCCTCCTCGCGACCCTAACCTGCCCACTCCCCCTCTCCCCGCAAACCACCCCTCAACCCAGCGACGACCTCCCAACCCCCCCCTTAAACCCTTCCCCCACCCCGCATGCCAAGCTCCCACGCAACTGGTGCCTCTTTCGACGTCCAGTCCACACCACCCCCCTTCTCCTTACCCCTCTTCAGACTTCTTCCACTCTCAGCCCCCCTTTCCAAAACCCTTCCCCTCCTCCCCACACGACACCCCCTCCCGCATGCCATCACCCCGCTCCCCCCCAACTCACCTCCGCAAGCCCGCCATGACTCTCAATCTCTCACCCCACACCGCAAGGGAGAGGAAAAAAAACTTATCTTATACACTTTTTTCTTTTTTTTAATTACTATAAAACTTTTTATCATAGTTTTACTTTTACTCTCACCACACCCCTCCCCCCTTCTAACTTCCTTCCATTAACGGTACCCCCCCTACTCCCCCCCCCCCCCTTTAATTCAATTAACGGTATCTAATTATGTTTTTCACGAGGTATGAATGATGTGAGATTTAGACACTCTTATCTCTACTTGAAGGTAAAGAAGCTACCTTTTTGCAAGGAGTGATGATCGAACACTCACATCTGTCTTTACAACAGAAGAGAGGGCTTTTTAACTGATCAAACTTTGCTTGTTATTGCTAAAATGAATAAGTGAAATTTTCTAACTATTCTTGACACTTTTATACTTTCTATTTTAGCCAAATTTTTTACTTTTAGTAACATTTTCTTTATACGTTATTAAAGGACAACTTTTTTGTAGTCAATCGGTGACACAAAAATCCAATTAAATATTTACATACTTACTCTTAAAATTTGTTAGTGACCGTTCGTACGTGTAACAAGAAATTTATAACTTAGAACATAATAGTTTGATCAAAACAAGTATAATTGCGTTTCGTACGTTGTGATGGGCGTGTTTTTCTGGATTATTTATCGTAATCAGTTGAATCGAGTGGTCTAATCTAGTTATGAAAACATAGTACAACTCATTTGCCTATTATAAAAGAAATGACATATATTTAAAGACTAAAGAATAAGAGATGAAGGCTGGTTGCACGTTTCGTTGGGCTTATCTTTGTTTCAAGTTACTTTAATTTTAGCGTCTATTATAGGAACTTAATATGTCAAGAGGTATTTTTCTGTGTTTTTTAAAGTTGCATGGTTTCGAGTTTACTTAGGTCGTTTTATATATCTTGGGTTTTATGCGCTAAGGGTTTTTGTTTAAGATTGTATTTATAATTGATATGATAAAAAAGATGGTATGCCCCCGCGCTTTGTGGCGGAGCTATTTGGGTTTCATATATGATGTTTTTAAAGTTAAAGGTAAGTTAAGGGCGTCTTTTATTTTTTTAATCTACATTTAAAAAATATATACACAACTTGGTCATTTTTTATAAAACCGTACGTACCTCAAAAGCTTATCAATATTGGGCTCATTTTGTTCGTAATCTAGATGCATACTCGTCGGTATAGTCGTAAGCAATAAAAAGTATAAGGTGGTTCATATAATACAAACTTTTATATAATTGTATGTTTTTAACCTCTGTGATTTAATTTAAAGTTATTAAGTAGTTTAATCAGACATAAACTCCCCAACATTACGAAAAGTGCAGGCGTCCACCCCAGATTGAAAATCCATTGCATTCGGCACCCCTGGCCGGAGCACTAGTGGCAATGAAAAGTTTCAATTCCATGCATTCGTGGCTACTCCTTGGCAAGGAGCATCTAAGTGCAATGAAAGTTTTCAAACTGGGGTAGGACCACCTGTCATTTTCGTGAGAGTTGGGGATTAAGATCCGGCAATTTTTGGCAAACCAACAGGAGCATAGTTGCACTTTTCTCTAATTGTATTGTTTTTAAAAAACAGCCCCCTGATTTAGTTTAAAGTTATTAGGTAGTTTAAATGGTGTGTTTTGAAAGTTTTTTTAAAACATAATATATATATATATATTATATATATATATAATATATGATATATATAAATATATAAATATAAATATATATACGGATGGCGCGTTTATATTGAGAACCCAGTTTATGTGCAGAACTCTACAGAACTATTATTTTTTACCAAAAAGAATTAGCATTATTACATTTTTATTTAAATCAAAATGTGTATAATGATAAAACATATTTTTACTTTTCTTTTTAAATTTTTTTAATTAAAAAACGTTTTTTAAGTTCTTTAATTTTCAATTTTTTTAATTTTATTTTTTTTTAATTTTTTTAGCATACATGTTTTCCAAAAGAACAAAACAAGTGCATATATGTTTTTTTTAATATTGTGATTTTCTTGTGTTTTGGGTACAAATATTTAGACATCATTTGTTTTACTTACAAATACTAATTGCACATATGTTCTAATGTATATTCTTTAATTCTTTAAATTTATAACAAAAAAATATAACCATTATATGTAATCTCTAAATTTATAATACACAAAGATATAAATAGTATACACAAAATTTGAAACAAAAATACAATTCAAATACAAATTTATATTGTTTAACATATATGTACACGTCATCTGAAAACATCTATGCACTCTTCCACGTACATACATGCACTCTTCCATGAACATCCATGCACTCTTCCACGAACATAACGTGGTAGCCTCTAAAACATATGTGCGCCGCATCATCAAAATTCAGTAGAACGTATACTTCATCATTTAAAAACATCAAAAAAATAAACCCTGTATCAAAACAATACAAAATAATTAATCATTACTAGCAACAACAAAAAAGAGTCATCAAAACATTAAAAAAATACCATATATGTAAACACATATGCACAATTCAATGCTAAGTCGCAAAATTACCTATAAAAAAAAACATGGAGGGATATGATTTCTAGTTTTTTGCTATCATTGACTTCGTTCTAACTTTAACATATAAGTTGTTGTCAAAAATAAATCTTGCCGAGTAATTACATTTATTTTGGCCAGCATTTGTTTTATGTGGTTTAGTCCTCTAAAGTTTATCCTCATTTAAGGATCCATAACAATAGCATATTTATGTCCTCTAATCTTACAATTCAAGTCAAGACTTTCAATTGAGTATTTATTAGAAAATCCACCCAAAAGGCCTAAACAATACGTATGCAGACTTGCCAACCATCAAATGCGACATGATGGGCAATCAAATGTTATTAATTTTAATGACATGTTTTATCTCCAATTCCAATATTTAAATAAATATTCATCGCACATCTTTTTTAAGTTTGCTCATCACCATCATTTTTTAGAAAGAATCTAAAATATTAATAACTATAAATTGCATCAGTGACTTTTATATGTATTGGCCAAGTTATATAACTGGCTGCAACAACTTTAAAATCAAATTAGTAAAATAGCAAACTATACAAACCACATGTAACATAGACGCAACTAGTAGTAGTTTTAGTGAATGAAGCTTAACATATTGATAAAAGATCACATACCTATTTCTTTCCTAATCTCAAATAAATATTATATAAACCATGGATAGATAATACCACATATTCATAAAGTTATAGTTTCATCAATCGAAACCAGTCAAACCATAAAATAGTCAAAGCTTAACATCTTAAAAAAGTTATGGATAATTGATTGGATGAAAAAAAAAGTGTACCTGTTCACACAATTGAACAATACATGAACACTAAATCGACTTGTCATCATCGAAGCTTTTACTTATTCGTACTTTGCGATCCCGACATGATCATATGGCCGAAACAATTAAAATCATCGTTTTTAATTGACGAAAATAAAATTATACGATCAATAGTTGGATGATGAATTTGGATACGGTTTAGGGCGAGAGAACAAAATCAATCGGAAGTGTGAGAGATGGGAAGAGTATTCAATATAGATCCTAAAAATAAGGAGATTTCATTGTAAATAAAATAACTGATCTTTGACTACTATGATAATACGAAAAGTCTAGACTACCCCTCACACTCCTAAAAGATGTCATTCTCATTTTCAATTAATTACCATAATGCCATTTTTATTTTCTGCCATTGATTAATTCATCCAATGGTCTAAAATTGGCCAAAAAAGTTCTGTCATTAAAACGAGTTCTCAATATAACATTACACTATAAAATTATAATATATGAATAATATATATATATTAGTAGAAGTATAATCTTGAAAACTCATTTTAACGTCGAACTTTACAGAACTATTTTAAATTAATCTTGGCCTTTAATATCTTGATCAATGGTTATAACTGATGATGGCGTTAATGTAATTATTTAAAACCCCATGTAACTTTTCATAAAAGGTAGAAGGGCATTAATGGGATTTCACATTCAACTTTTCCATAAACTGATCCGAATTTAATGGTTTATTATTAATTTTTTTTGACAGTATATTATTAATTCAGATATTGAAAAAATCACAGATCTATCTTTCTCTCCCTTCTCAGATCCACACATCTCTATCTCCCTTCATCAAGATCTAACCACCGTTGCTAGTTTCTTCATCCAAAACCAATAAAAAATGTAAGTAATGTTGTTTTGACTTTTGATTTTTGGTTTTTAATAGATCAAAAATAAAAATTCGATATAAGAATCAAATTGAAGAAAAGACAAAATGACATCTCTCATTCTAACGCCTCCTTTTATTGATGATCAACAAAATATTCACAAGTTTGATGTTTATAATTTTATATAAGGTTTGATTCGATTTTGTTGTTTAGTGATTTTTTTTAATTGGTAATTACTAATTGCTAATTGCTTATGACGTAGCAAAATTGTTTTGTGTGGATCTATTAGTTTTTATTTCTGGGACATGGGTTTCGATTGTGGTTTGATTTTCTTTTGGTGTAAAGTATTAGAATGTTTAAAGACACTTTTTATACATTTAGATGATAGTTTATTCATTCAATTTTCTTTTTAACTTTAATGGCATCGAAACTGATTTTAATTATATATGTAAAGATTCATGATGATAAGGTTAGTGAAGACCATTTAATACATCTAATGAAGACGTGAAATAAGATAATCTGTGTGCTTGCTTTTCTTGAATATTTTCTAGATTTATTTATTTATTTGGAATGTAAACATAATTGCCCATGTGAGTTACAAGAAAGACTTGTTTGCACACTCGCTCTTAAACATGCTTAGGTTCTTTGTGTGAATCTCACAGTACTCATGTGCATATGATTGTGTTATAGCATCAAATATATTTGAACCTATAGATTGGTGTGCATATTTGTTTTATGGTTGAATTAAAATGAACGGAATGGTTCATATGCGTTTTATGGTGGATATAAAATATATAGAAAAGTGTGCATATTTGTTCTATCTATTTTCTGCATTTCTAATGTACAATATTTTGACAGAAAGAAGACATTTTCTGACATATTATCGCATCGTGCATATATGTTCTTGGAAGAGTGCACATATGTTCTTAGAAGATTGCACACATGTGTTTGAATGAAGAGTACACGCATGTTCTTGGAAGAGTGCACACATGTTCTTAGAAGAGTACACGTATGTCTTTAGAAGAGTGCACATATGTTTTTGGAAGATTGCACACATGTTTTTGAATGACGTGCATATCTATATTCAATGAGATGCATTTTGTATTTTAATTGTATTTTCATTTCATATCAAATTTTTTTGTACACTATTTATATTCTTGGTTTGTTATAAACTTAGAGGTTACATGTATAACTATATGTTTATGGTTATAAATTTATAAGTCATATGTATAACGTTTGTGTTTTTTGTTTTTGATTTTTAAGAGTAAAGAATGTACTATAGAAACATTACTTTCATAAACAAAACACATTGGAAGTTTAAAAATTTGTACAACATAAGCATGTATTATTACTTAAAAAAAAACACAGATGCATATATTTTTTGAAAAACATCTATGCTGAAAATAACATATATGCACACATTTTTAAAACAAGTATGCTAGAAAAAAATGTAATTTTTAATTTCGAAAAATAAAGAATTTTAAAAAACGTTTTTATTGGAAAAATAGAAAAAAGAAAGTAAAAAAATATGGTTGACTAATATACCCTTTTGAATTAAATGAAAAGATTTAATATTTACTAAATTTTGATTGGTTGAAAAGAGTTCTGTAAAGTTCTGCACCTAAAATGGGTTCTCAATATAACGCGCCCCTATATATATATAATATATATATATATATATATAATATATATATATATATATATATATATATATATATAATATATATATATATATATATATATATATATATATATATTATTAAAAAACAAATTTTAAAAAAAAACGTCTTTAATATAATTTAATACGTATCAGAAGCCATTGAATATTAGGCTCGTTTTTGTTCGCAATCACTATATCTTTCAGCGTAAATATATTCTTTTTAATGAACTTTGAATTCCGATAAATATTAGTTGCATATTTGCAATAAATTCAGTCATTCCAGAATTATTCCATTCTATTATCCACATGCAATGCATGTAATAAATTCAACTTGCTTCAGCAATTTTCAAGGTGAATCACAACTTCTTGCACGACACTAGATTTTAAAAACTATATTTAATCCAGACATTTTTTGAAATAATAGTCTCATGTGGTAAACATATAGTTCAGGGAAATATTGTGTCATTTTGTATTTTTCAGTTTATTGCCTTAAAGATAGCTTTGGGATCAAGGTGTCAATAGAAGAAAAGATGGAAGGCTGTTTGTGTCTTTCTTGGAATCTCAAGCCTTGGTCAAGATTCTATATAAGCTGGTCAATCTCAGCTTTGAGAGATAACTCTGATCTTTCTCCTCTATCTCTTTAGAAAATTCGGTCTCTTTTTTTTGTAACCCTAATTTCGATAAGATCATCTTGATCTTTTGTTGTTGATTCTGAGAATTGTAATAGAATTATTTCATTTAGATAATAGCTCCATACCTGATTAGCAGTGGTGGAGTTTATGGTTGTTGATTTTTTACCGATTGAGATCATTGTTCTATTATTTTGTTGATACAAATTGAGATTTGTGTTTTAATAAAAGATTAGATTTAGTTTTTCTTCATGGTATGAGAGCCTGATTGCTCTGAAATTGTTTTATAAAAATTAGGGTTTTATAAAATTTGGGGGTTTTTCGAAATTAATCAATCTTCTTACAATTAAATTTGTTTTTTGATTAGATTTGTGGTTTAATTGCACAGATCTATTGTTATTTTGTATAAAACCTAATTTTTGATTGTTTTTTAGTCTCTCTCTGGTTGGTTCTTGGTAATTAAGAGTGGTTAATCATTGGATCTTGGAAGTTCTGGGTTTGATTTGCTCTAATTTGAGAAATTAAGGTTTTGTGGATCTTGATGATTGGGTGTGGGTTGTTGCTGATTAATCTGCGAGCCCTCTTGACTAAGTAAATCAAGAGGATTGTTGGTTTGATATTGATTTCCGCTGCATATCATTTAAAGCTCTGTAACACCTCTTTATCTTTCTCTCTTTAGCTGTTAATTGAGTCTGTCAGCTCTTGATCTACCACCTTGAGTGGTGTGAAAGCCTGTGAACTTTTTTTTTCTTCTTATTTGTTTTTTGTTGATTGTTATTTGGTTTCATAATTCTGAGAATGGTGATGATTATGTTGAGGATACTGTTACTTTGATTAGTAAATTGGATATTAGTAACCCATTACACTTGCATCCTGATGATACCACTGCTTTAACTGTTGTTTCAATAAAACTTAAAGGAACTGAAAATTATCAAGTATGGTCTTGTGCTATGCTTTTGGCTTTAGAAGGAAAGAATAAGATTAATTTTATTGATGGAACTTGTAAAAGGTCTAATATAGATGAGGTTCTTGGTAAACAGTGGGATAGGGTTAATGCAATTGTTTTAGGTTGGATCTTGAATTCAATATCTGAGGAACTTTTCTTGAGATAATTTTTTTCAAAAAGAGCTAAATATGTTTAGGAGAAATTAAAAGAAACTTATGATAAAGTTGATGGGTCAATAATGTTTGGTTTACATCATCAGATTAGTACTCTTAAGCAAAATGGTTCATTTATTGCTGATTATTATCATAAGTTGAATGCTTTGTGGAAACAGTATGATGCTATGATTGAATTGCCTAAATGTTTTTGCTATGATGTTATGATTGAATTGCCTAAATGTGTTTGCAATGCTTCTGAAGGTTTTAAGAAACATAATCAGTTGTTAAAGTTAATGCAATTTCTTATGGGATTAGATGATTCTTATATGCAAATTAGAAGCTCTATTCTCTCTAGAGAGGTTTTACCTGATGTTAGAAGTGCATATGCTACTATCTCTAGTGAGGAATCTCATAAAGTTACTGCTGGTAGTATTGTTGATTCCTCTCAAAAGAATCAGGCTTCTGTATTTGTTTCTAATGTGCCTAATAGAAATAATTTTCAAAGAAGAAATCAGAATACCACTAATAGATCTTCTAGACCTAATAATATGAATAATAATAAGCAAGGTGGAAGTTCTGGTTTGGTTTATGAAAATTGTGGTTTTAATGGTCATTCCATTGATAGATGCTTTAAAATCATTGGATATCCTGCTGATTTTGAAAAGAAGAAATCTGGTCAAAATTTTAAAAATAAAAATGTTTCTAATAACAATTCTTTTGGGACTAGTTCATCTTCTGGGTTTACAGATAAACAAATAGCTACTCTTATCTCTCTTATCAAAGACAATAAAATTGGAAAGAATGTGCAGGTCAATATGGCAGGTACTTATTTTAATCAGAGTTTAATTTTTCATAAAAACTTTAATAAGGTGGTTCATTCTAATACAAATTTTAAACAAAAATTGGTTAATAATGGTAAAATAGTTGATTCAGGGGCAAATCAACATATGACTTACATTGATAAGGAATTAGATAATGTTCTTGATATTTTCCATCTTAAAATTAAAGTGGGTCATCTAGAGGCTTTTATTTCTAAGATTGGAAATCTCAAGTTATCTAATGGCTTAACTCTGTATGATGTGATGGTTATTGATGTGTCGTTGTGTGGTTGTAAATTATGATTCAAGTTTTAAATTTATATTTTGTCGACTTAACCAAAAACAACACTTTAACGGGCAGTGTACCCGGTCGGTGGGAGTTTCGTGGTAATTAGGGTGTCGATCACTAAGAGCGAGAAACACTTTCAATTTATTAATACTTTGGTTTTTCTAATCTAAGTTAGTCTAATCTATGCTAAACCTATGTTAATCCTAAACTAATGGATAAGGGAGGTTTTCAGTCTGAGAGACTGGCACGGGTTTGGTGGTGACTAAAATCAATTCAAGACACTAAAAC